>QMIH01001376.1:0-59257 GCA_003987875.1 Clarias batrachus | reverse complement strand
TTTTTCATTTATTGTCAATGTACAATGCAGTACAACAAACATTAGAGGACAATTTCCCTCCATCAATTCCACATATAAAATTCTATTTTTCATATATAAAAAAGCAAAAGGTACATATATATCTTAAATGTTTCATATTACAATAGGTTCAGGTTATATAATAGGTTGCAATATCACGGCTCTAATGCAACTTTTATATTAAGGCAGTTATGCTTGTAAATGCTACATTTTTATAGGGTGCACTTAAAGTACTGGAAATGTCTGCCTCTTGGGAATAACTGCCTCTAGATTCTAACTAAACAGTAGCTATTTTTTTAAGAATTAGAGGACCAACATTTATCATTTTCATAGTTTTTGTTTCATTAAACATGAAAACATATTTGACTTGTGGTTAGGCTTTTGTAAGATATCACAATCATAATGTTGCACTGATACATGTGTAATTGTTATTTTGCAAGCTAGCCAGATAAGTCTTTGCATGACATGAGGCATGAAAAAACTGGTCTAAGGAGCATGCTAGGAGTTCTTTTAAATAACAGTAGTAATTGGCGGTCCAGAGGAGAAACATAACAATGTGGGAAAAAACGTGACTGTGTGGGACAAAGCATGACTGCGGCTTGCAAAGGATTCATGGAAACATGACAGTAGCCCCCTGCCCACTTACAAGTGAGTCGCCGAAGCGTTTGTACAAGTTTGTGATCAATGTGGGGTCTAAAATTAATTTGCGAGGGATCCCTCTCTTCAGGTCCATAACCTTCCCAATCCACCAGATACTGGATTCTCCTAACTCGGCGGCCAGCTTTCAGCAGCCTATGTATCGTTGTCACAAAGTGACCTGTTCCTGTTGGTTTGCACTTACACACACACCACATCTTACCTCACTCCTCCTCCGTATTTCCCATGCTGAGGCAATGCAGGTGCACACACATGCCATTTGGATACTGGTTTCACATACACGCAAACATATCCACTCCATTTCGATTCCCCAACAGTAATCACACTGTGCATAACAACACACACACACACACACACACACATATTGAAGCTGTCTCTCATTTTTTTTTGGTTTTGTTTTGTGTTATAAATATTTACCGGTGTTCAGTGTTTGTTAGCATCTGAAAAGTCTGTCTTTCGCGCTGACTTCCCACAATAAGCCAGCCAACCCAAGCGCCACCTAGCAGCCTGGCGATATAGTGCCAGAGTTGCGACGCGCTGACACAAAGCAACCGGAAGCCGACTCATCCATTGTTTGTCTTAAAGGGGGAATTACAGATTTTTGTGTTTAGTTTGTAATGTTTATTTCTGTTAATTTTGTATCATTTAATTAAGTTTGTGGTGTCTAAACAAAGGAGCTTGGAGTAGATGTCTTGTTATATGTGGATTTTGTGTGATTGTAAAAATGTATATACTTACCATTTCATACTTCTCTGTTTGTGTAACTTGGTTTGTTCTGAGGGGATGAACTGTACTATAAAAGAGCCATGTGGTGCCATGAGCAATTCTACAACAAAATTTGCGTGTACATATACTTACCTATTTGTTTTTTGTTTTTTTTGTACAGTGTTTATTTGTTACTTTATACATAGCTTTGGTCGTTCTTTTTTTTCCCTGGGACTCTTACACCTCTCGAGCACTGTAAATAAATCATCACTTTCTCTTAACATCTCTGCGAATATTGCCATCATTTTTTGATTTTTTCCCCCTTTCTTTGGTGTCAGTGAACCCTTTTGCCGGATATCGGGCCGCAAAGACCAGCCGTCTCACAGTTGGTGTCAAAAGTGGAATGGTTACTCGCAAGACGGTGATGAAAGGCAGGAAGCCTAGGGTGGCTCCCAGTCTAAAGCTATGGCTGAGAAGTATGTGGCCTGGGACACTGTCAACTCTATGGAGAAGGAGAGAGAGGAGGATCTCTGGACTGTCCACATCACCTCAAGACAGAACCGTCTCTCCTGCAGCATCATCTGGAGGTGTGATGTATGCTGTGATGCGCAACTTTCTAAATGCCCAAGAGCAGAGATCGCAGCATTATCTCCTGGAGTTACAGAGTCAATTCTGCAAGCTGTTCGACCAGCTAGGGGGTCGGGAGATGTCGAGAGCCCACAGATGGAGCTCCCATCACCAGCTCAACACAGGAGAACAGCTTACCAAAGAGATAGAGACACACCAATCAACATGAGGCCCAGCAGCCAGCCGACGCTACAAACAGAGCCAAAGTTGCCAGTCTTCCAGCAGGGGGAGGACATTGAGAACTTCTGAGAGCAACTTCTGAAAACATTGAGTGCATCTGGATAAACCTGGAGGTGGCCAGAAGACGAGTGGAGTTATCATCGGTGAGATAATAGTCCTGGAACAGCTACTTCGTATTCTTCCCTATGAGATGAATGTGGGTGAAGGAACATGAGCCAACAACTGGACTTGACGCTGCTAAACTGGCTCAGCAGTACATCAATGCTCACCATGGTAGTCAGCGCTCTCAACCCACGAAAGGTAACTTTAATGTTATTTAAAGTTGAACCCCTTATGTTGACTCAGATGTTGCTCATGCACAGAAGGTAGCTTCAGAAAAAAGACTTGTTTGCCATAAGAAATAATGAAAACTCAAATAATTTGTTCCACAGAAAAAAAAATACATAGATTAATACATTAATACAAATTAATACAATATATAAAGGAAAAATACAGTAAAACAAATTAACCTGCCCTTTACCTTTAAAAAAAAGTTAAAATAATCCCGACAGAAAGGTGTTTCCATTTGTGCACGCAGGCGGTATGTATTTGTGTGTGTGTGTGGAATTAGCCTTTTCCCTCGTTGCATCTTACACAAAAAACTCCCTCTCCCTCCCCCCACCTTGCTTTTTAAACACACACACAACGGAAACACTGTTTTAACGTAAAAAAAAAAGAAATCTCTCTAATGACACTCGCGTGAGCGCATACTACTAGAATCACTGCTGGAAAGTAAAAAAAAAAATAACAAATGATCCAGCACTTTACCTTTGAAAAGATTCATGACAGAGCAGTGTTTTCTGTGTAAAGCAGAGAGTGTGTGTCTGTATGTGCGTGTGAAGCTGGGGAGCAGGGTGTAAAGGCGAGAGAGTCTGTGTCCGCGTGTGTGTGTCGGTGTCAAATTACTCTCACGCACACACATAGGAGACACGCTAAAACAGAGAGGGAGATGTTGATTATACCAGTAAGAGCACTAAGACCCAGCAGGAGAGATAATTACCCAAAATTCCGTAGCGCAAGAGAAAGAAAAATCATTGGCTCAGTTGTTGGTCTCACGTGACGCTCAGTGTCAAAACAAGAGCACATGCGTGATACATCATACTCGGCACTCGTACACCAAGACTTGCTTGGTTTTTCAAGTCAAAATTCATTAAAAATCTTTGCTCGCCATGCGGAACACTTATAAACCACCTTACTCGCAATCCAAGATTTCACTGTATTGCCAACAACTGGGTCAAAAAAGCAACTGTGTGTCCGGTTCGTAAAACAAAATTGACTGGGTTTTGCTATGTCCCAAGGCAGGAGGACATTGATGTGAACAATTCACGTAAAACACAATATGTTCAAGTGAATGTAAATGGACAATGTTTGAATACTCTGTTGGACACTGGTAGCTCATTAACGTTGCTCAGAAGAAGTCACATGTCACATGTTCCATTTGCTAATCTGGTCAATGTAGGGGTCCCTAGAAAGACACGTCAGGGTCTTGACGTTCATGGCTGGAGGGTCCCAGAAAATATTGCAGATCTGCAAAATGCTGATTTGTCTTTGAAATCTCTGTTTGCTAAAATTTTTGATGAAAAATAAGCTGAGCAAGATAGGACTGGTGGCAACACAGACCTACCACATTAATCTGCTGAAGGAGTGGAAAGAGCCACCCAGCAAACCTGAAACGGCTCTGCTTATTCGGGAAGTGGAAGAGAATCAGTTGGACGATCAACCAGAGCCAACGCTGAGAGAGCCAACACAGCCAGCAGGTGTTGATCAGCTTCATCTGGAAGAGCCCAAGCAAGCTGAACTGCACCATCTCCTGGATCAGTACCCTTCGTTGTTGCCTGGGTGTACCAACCTGGTCAACATGAAATCTACCTTCTTGATCCAACACCTTCCCATCAGCGGCTATACAGAGTACCTGAAAGGATGGTGGCACCTCTGAAGGCAGAGATCGAGATAATGCTGGAGTTGGGAGTTGAACCCTCAAAGAGTGAGTGGAGTAGCTCAATTGTTATCTTCCTGAAGAGAGAGACAACACCTTGCGTATCTGCATTGACTTCTGAAAACTGAATTCCCAGTCAGGATTTGATGCTTCCTGACTGGAAGCATCAAATCCTGCATCAATGATCTTCTGGAGAGGATCGGCCAAGCCAGATACATTACCACCTTGGATCTTTGCAAAGGGTATTGGCAACTGCCCCTGGAGGAGGCATCCAGACCCTATATGACCTATTCCGTACTCCACTGGGCTTATTCCATTTTACGGTTCTACCATTTGGGCTGCATGGGACACCTGCAACGTTTCAACGTCTGAAGGATTAAGTCCTCCGGGGCTGTGAAGAATAGTCAGCCACTGGATGATGTTGTCATATACAGTACAACATGCAAGTACCATCTTCTGCACCTTAAAAAGACCCTGTGCAAGATCCAAAAGGCTGGCCTGACCTTAAATGTGGCTAAATGTGAGTGGGCTAGATCTGAAACAAACTACCTCAGATACCACCTGGGAAATGGGGAGCTGAGACAATGTGGACAATGTAGAAGCTTTTTAACGTAGTCCAAAACCAAGGGCCGGTGGGATGGTATCGACGCTTCATTCCAAACTTCTCCACTACTGCTGTCTCTCTAATCAACCTGCTCGGCAAAAGTGTGAAGAACCCCATTACTTGGACTGAGGAGTGTCGAGCAACCTTTAACATTTTAAGGAAACAGATGTGTTCAGGCCCAGTCCTCAAAAGTCCAGACTTCACTAAGGAGTTTGCTGTGCAGGTGGATGCTTCTGCTGTCTGGATTAGTGCAAGGAGAGGTGGGTGAAGAAAGGCCCATTGCTTACCTGAGCAGGAGGTTGCTGCCAAGAGAGACACAATACTCCAGTGTGGAGAAGGAAGGCCTGGCGGCAAGTGGGCATTGGAGAACCTCAGGTATTACCTGCTGGGTAGGAAGTTTCTACTTGAAACAGATCACAGAGCCCTGACATGGATCCATACAATGAAGGATCACAACTCTTGTGTCACTAGATGGTATCTTTCCCTGTCACCTTACCAATTAAAAGTTTGGGGAACAAGATAACTGACTACCTGTCTCAGTACACGGTCAGTTCGTGGCCTGGAGAGGGGAGAGTTGATGTCACAAAGTGACCTGTCCCTGTTGGTTTGCACAGCACTTACACACACACACATCTTACCACTCTGTACCACACTACGACTGTGGTGTCGTGAGCAATTCTACACCAAAATTTGTGTGTACATATACTTACCTGTTTGTTTGTTTGTTTTTTGTACAGTGTTTATTTGTTACACGTTGTATATAGCTTTGGTCGTTACCCTTCTCGAGGACTAAATAGGATAAATCACTTTCCACTTAACATCTCTGCGAGTATTGCCATCATTTTTGGATATATTTTTTTTCCCTTTTTGGTGTTGGTGGACCCTCTTGCCCGACAATCGCGTAGGCTTCACCAGCGTCAGTGATCAGAGGAAGAGGTTGAGGGCGGGTGGGTCAACTTAATGGGCATGTGACGGGATGACGTAACTGCAAGACGTGAAAGATAGGGTTGATGCACCACATGGTGGAGGGAAGCAAAAGCTTGATGGAACATGATTTGACGATTTTGGGGAACAAAATGGGGAGTCCAGGTGAAAGTTTTCAGTAAAGGAATTTCAGTGGGATGTTCCAGGTGGGGTGGCACGGTGGTGTAGTACTAAGCACTGTCGCCTTGCACCTCCAGGGTCCGGGTTTGATCCCCAGCCGGTTCGATTCCCGTCTCTGTGTGCTTGGAGTTGCATGTTCTCCCAGTGCTTGGTGGGTTTCCTCCAGGTACTCCGGTTTCCTCCCACATTCCAAAGACATGTATGTTATGTTAACTGGCATTCCCAAATGGCACCCTATGACTTACTGGAGATGACTGCCATTGAGGATCAGTACCTTGAGGGGGGTTTGATTTGATAGGAAAAGGATCTTTATGGCTCTACCTGTAGAGACATTGATTAGGTTTCTATTGGAGCCAGAGTCAATTAGTGATTGCAAAGGGCAGATATTATGCTCATGGATTAGGATTGCAGGGAGAAGTCTCTCCTGTGAGGAAAGAAACCGTTCTGCAGGGAAGGCGAAGGCCTGCAGATCAAAGATTAGGGAGCATTGAGAGAGATACGAGCAACAAGTACCTGGGTCTTCTCCATAAGTAGGTGGTGTGGGTAGGTGTTGGTGTAATATGAGGTTGTTGTATCAGGATTGTGATGTTGCAGAGCTTCTGCTGTGAAAGGTGTGGGTTGTTAGAAGCTTTTGCTTTCTGCTTCTGCTGTCTGCAAGAAAGAGTGGGTTGTTAGAACCTTTTCAACTCCAAACTCGCCTTTAGTTTTAACTATGTAGGATAGAGGCTTGGCATGGGTTTTAGTTAGAAAGTAATGCTGTAATGTAACTGATTACTTTTTGAAGACAGTAATTTTGTAATGTAATTAGTTACTTTAAAAAGTAACATCCCCTAACAATGGTTATCATCGGTTGCCACATGATAAGCAGAACTGGTAAAATACACTAAATTATGCTAAACTGTCACGGGGCGAGGTGAAACGAGGTGGATCCAAGTGCAGATGAATAGTAGAAACGTTAAACTGGAGCGAGGTCAGAAAACGAAAGCGTGGGTCAAAAGCCGGAAGGTCGATCAGCGTGACGTCCAGGCAAAAACACAAAGCGGGAGCTGTAGTCAAAATCGGAAGCATTAGATCGGTAACCGGGAAATCAGACAGCGAGGCGACAATCCAAAACACGTAAAACAAAAGCCGTAGTCAAAAGGAGGAAGCGCAAGATCAAAGCCGGGAAATTAAACAGCGAGGCGATAAATCCAAAACGGAAGGCGAGAGACGTGAAACGAGAAAACGAAACTACTTGGCAACGTGAAGACAGCAAAACAAAACGCGAGAGAATCGAAGMAGAAGACAATCAATAATCCAGCGATTTAAGCAGCGAGCAGCGCATGCTTAAATCACTAGAGTAATCAATGGAGGATGAGAGACAGGTGTGCAGACGAGGCAGAAGTGGAGGCGTGGGAAAAGACATATGATGGCAAAAAGAAAACATGGGCACATGGAGAGTGACAGCGTGGGAAAAACAGGTTGACAGACGTGGATCATGACACTAAACACTGGATGGGTAGTCAATAAAATGTGCTCTATAAAGTTATATAACATTAACCCGAATCCTTAAAGATTCGATTCACCTCTGACAAAGAGCTGAAACCCTACATATCTGATACTGTTTTAACCTCCAGAACATTCCTTACAAACTCCCCTTTAAGGGTAACTTGGGGACACTTTCAAAGTTTTCCCAATTTTTCGGACTGACTGACCTTCATTTCTTAAAGTAATGATGGCCACTCGTTTTTTTTTCTTCTCTTAGCTGCTTTTTTCTTGCCATAATACAAATCTAACCTCTTTGAATGAAAAGGTCTTTTGGTCTGTACTGTATGTATATTTATATTGGGAAAATATTTATATATACATACAGTCTTATGCAAAAGTTTACGCACCCCCTGATAAATATTTTGGTGATTTTTTAATTGAAAAGATGTTAACACAGTCTCTCTTGGAAATGGAAAAAGTGCAGTATTTTCAGCAAACATTGGTGCATAGTTACTTTTTATGTCATAAATTGAACAAAAATAAAAAAATATTATTGTGGAACTGTACAAAAGTTTGGGCACCCTACATAATCAGTACTTAGTAACACCTCCTCTGGCAGATATAATAGCTTGCAAACACTTTTCCAGCAAACGCCAGCTACAGCAAAACCTCCATTTCTTGTACTTCTCCCATTTTTCCTTGTCTGGATTCGTATGGTGGCTGGGGATGGTTTCCATTAAGACTGTCCTATGATTGATTGATGCTCTGGGGACCTGTGACTTCAGTTGTCTACCTGAGCCTCAGGATCAAACTGGACTCCTTTTAATTTTAATTTTAACACATCTCCTGTTACACTAATCTTCCAGTACACATTATTATGCTGATCAATCTCTGCTATCCGTTGTCACCCAGATGAGGATGGGTTCCCTGTTGAGTCTGGTTCCTCTCAAGGTTTCTTCCTATTACCATCTCAGGGAGTTTTTCCTTGCCACCGTCGCCCTCGGCTTGCTCATCAGGGACAATCTTATCATTTTGATTCACACACATTGCATAAAAACTTACTTCTTTTTATTGTGTAAAGCTGCTTTGCGACAATGTCAATTGTTAAAAGCGCTATATAAATAAAATTGACTTGACTTGACTTGACTAATACTCTTTGGTCATCTTGCATGCACAGATCTACCCAGAAATTGTCAATGATGTTTTAGGGGATTATTAGGGGACTGCGATGGCCATTACAAAAACTTCAGCTTGCGTCTTTTGAGGTATTTCATAGTGGATTTCAAAGTATGTTTAGGATCATTGTCCTGTTGTAGAAGCCATCCTCTTTTTTAGCTTCAGCTTTTTTACAGATGGTGTGATGTTTGCTTCCAGAATTTGCTGGTATTTAGTGGAATCCATTCTTCACCTGTGAAATTTTTCATGTGCCAATGGCTGCAACACAACCCCAAAGCATGATAGATCCACTCCCATGTTTAATAGTTGGCAAGGTTCTTTTCATGAAATACTGCTCCTTTTTTTCCTCCAAAGAGCCAAAGAGTTGTATTTTAACTTCATCAGTCCACAGCACTTGTTTCCAAAACGGACCAGGCTTCTGTAGATGTTCTGCTGCATACTTCTAATGTTGGATTTTATGATAGGGATGCAGGTAAGGTTTTCTTCAGCTGATTCTTCCATCGCTGTACAGTGGAACGCTGTCACAACTCCTGAGTCTGCTAAATCTTCCTGCAGGTTTTTCGGAGTTAAATGGGAGATTTTATTTATCTTTTTGACGAGCATATGAGCAGTCCTTTCCGAGAGTTTTCTTGGTCTTCCAGATCTCATCTTGACCTCCACAGTTCCCCTGAAGTGCCATCTCTTAATTACATTTCTCACTGTGCAAGCTGCAAGCTGACAACGCTTTGCTATCTTCTTGTAGCCTTCTCCTGCATTGGGGGCAACAATAACTTTCATTTTCAGAGTCTTACATGGTTGTTGCGTGTCATAATAATGTTTTTATTTTTATTTTTGTTCAAATTCTGGCATAAGAAGTAACTATGCATCAATTTTTGGTGAAAATATTGTGCATTTTTTCCATTTCCAAGAGAGTAAAAAAGCATTGTAAATGCAAATGTGAGGTCATCTGTCTGATAGCTAATGCTTGGTCAAAATTGGGTGATGCAACAGGACAATGAGCTGAAGCACACTATAAATCTACATCAAAATTACTTAAAAATAAAAGCATCAAGGTTTTAGAATGGCCTAGTCAAAGTCCAGACTTCAACCGAGCTGAAATTCTTTGGTGGGACCTTAAGAGAATTGTGCATAAGCAAATGCCCAAAAACCGCAGTGACCTAAAGCAATGCAGTAACAAAGAATGGGCCAAAATACTGATCTACAAGCTATTGGGGTATTTAGTTTTGTCCACTGTAAAGCTCCATAGTGGGCACAAACAAATCACGGACATTAGGTTTAGAGTGCGATGAACCCACGGTGTAATGCTAAAATAAATGAAATGGTGGAGCTGATGTCATTCTACAGGGAACAGCTGTGACATGCTCACAGTATGACATCACAGTTTGTATCCCCTCACAGTCACTAATGGAGCAAAGGTACAGACTCAACATACAAGCACCATCTGTGACAGAATCGCCACCTCACAGACTCTACCCCTAAGTAACTATGAGGTCACAGTATAGGATCTGAACTTACACGCAGGCTTTTTATACACAGATCCTATACTGTGACCTCATAGTTACTTAGGGCTGGAGTCTGTGACAGAATCGCCACCTCACAGACTCTACCCCTAAATGACTATGAGGTCACAGTATTCAATCTGTGTATAAAAAGCCTGCATGTAAATCCAGAGACCACAGTCAGTAACATGTGAGACATCGAAGTGCATCAGCTGCTGGTTACCCAGGGACACTGATGGTTATCGACCTCACATAGTTGAATCCATATCTCATTTAGTTGAATCCACTTTGAGCAATTGTTGTGTAACCTGCAAAGCTGTCAGACACAAGAATTACAAGTGATTCCAGAGTTGAACCTCATGTCCCCTGTAGTTGAATATGGCTTTTTTCGAGTTTGAAGCAGAAGTTGATGTGCAAATTCACAGATAACTTAACAGTCGATATCCAAGTGTAGCAGCATGGACAGAGGTCAACAGATCAGTAAAGTCCAGAGATAAAGTGCTGTTGGCACAAGTTAAGGAATACAGTCAGTAACCAAGTGTAGCAACGTGGACAGAGATGAACAGATCAGTAAGGTCCAGAGACAAAGTGCTGCTGACACAAGTTAAGGAAACCAGTCGATAACCATTGGAAATCTACAGTTGATAACCATAAGATAACCTTTGGTAAAACAGTTGAACAACTGAAAAGGGATAGAACCTCTGCAAAAAGTAGCTTCATCAAGCAAGCTAACTTTCTCAACAGAGAAGCACGTAATTTGCCAGAATCAGAACTTAAGAAGGAATTCAAAAAGCTCTCCACTGGAGCAAGGAAAGTTTTTGAAGCCAATGATGATTACAAGGCTGGGTTACTGGCAGAGATTAAGGCTCACCGAGAAGACGGTGCAGAGGTTTCACTTTCAGCACAGCAAGAAGCTGATTTGAAATAAACAGAGGAAATTGACAAGCTAGTGCAAACGAACCTCTGGAAAGGATATGGTTAAGCCGAGATGGCAGCTACTATTTCCGCAGCAGAGACAGCTTGTGAGCATACTATCACCATGCCTGTTGATGCCGTCGGCTATAGTATGCAATTGGAACTCCGCAGCGGAGACAGCTTGTGAGCATGCTATCACCATGCCTGTTGATACCGTCGGCTATAGTATGCAATTGGAACTCTTATGAGACTGGTGAAAGAGGCAACCAAGGCTCCGGTAAACTGGGAAAGGTGGACCCCAGCAACTGAAAGAGCAGAGTTAGAGGGTCGTGTATGGAAGCTAAAAGAGTTTAGCAGTAAGTGTGAAGCAAGTAGAATTTATCTTACATGTACTCAAAGGATCACAAAGAATGCACAAGAATCAGAAAACAAAGTGAAAAATAAGATAGATGTGATAGCATCTGCAGCTCAGATTATGCCAGAAGTAAAGTCAAACCTACAAGCTTACCTATGTTCTGTGGTAATAAGAGGGACTTCTACCGCTGAAAGAGGGACTGGTGGACAGCATCGGCAACAAGATTGCCAAAGAGCTCAGGCTTTCCTATTACACAGCTGCCGACATCTTCAGAGTGTTGGAGAACCGCTATGGAAACAAACCACAATCTCCATGGAAATTGTCGAGGAGCTAGAAGGATTCCTGCTGTGAGAGAAAATCAGCCAAGGAGGGCTATAGAGTTAATCCAAAAGGTAGAAAAAGCTCTGGCAGATCTCACGGACCTTAGGAACATCAGCGCAATCAAGAACCCACTAGTGATAAAGTCCATTGAAAGCAAGTTACCCGAGTTTGTGAAAAGGCACTGGTTGGTTTATATGACAGATCCTGCAAATGGCATCACACTAGAGAAACACTTTGATGCACTACTAGAGTTCCTAAAAAAAGAAGAAATTCTTGAAAGGCTTGAGCAGCTTAAAGTCTCAGAAAAAGCAGAAAGGACAGAAAAGAAGTTTGAGAAGTATACCTTCACCAGAATGACAAACAAAGTTTCTGCAGAAAGTGGATGCGTCGTGTATGGAGAAGAGAAGCATAGAGACAAAATCGTCTTCTGCAAAAAGTTCAAAGAACTAAAACTAGCAGAGAAGAAATCCATTGCAAAGGAACTGGGTTGCAAAGTGCTTGGGATGTCACAAGGATGGTGACAGGTGCAACAACAACTACCTTTGCAGAAACAAAGAAACAAAGACTGTAAAAGGGGAGCCTCATCAGACCACCATTACCTTCTTTGTCCAAGAGGGAAATTCAAGGACATGGGTGGGGGAAGAGCAATCACCAAAGACTCCAGAAAAGGAAGCAGATTTAGAGATGAACAGGAGTAGCTTTTGGCTGATCTCTTACCAGAACTAGCAGAAATGTTCAAGAGAGCATTCACCAACAAAGCTAAGATGGTAGCCTATTAAAAGAACTCACTGTTATCATTATGTTGATGGAAGTAACCGCTAATGCAGGACAACCAATTGGCACTCTCATAGATATGGCCTCAGACACAAATTATCTTACACACAAAGCTGCTGATAGGCTCAAGTTAAGAGGGGGGAAAGTTACCTTAGTAGTTCGTGGGGTTGGCAAGATGGCCATAAGAGTAAGCACAAAAAGGTATCTCCTCAGGATTAGAGTCAAACCTCACGAGGGGACTGTGAAGGCTCATCAGTTGATCTGTTATGGGTTAGAGGAGATCGCCAAAGTCCACAGAAGTGTAACTCCAGAGCAACCTAAAAAATATTTCCAGATGCAGACCTCGAGGAATTGAAAACGCCGGACAAGATTGAACTCCTTATCAGCCACCGAGAGGGGAGACTCGCACCACAAAGAATGAAAGTCATGGAAGATCTCATCCTATGGGATAGTCCAATGGGGAAAACTGTTGCTGGAGCACACAAAGATCTGTTGGAGAAGGTGGATATGAGAGCACATGAGTCTGAGACTATGATATGAGGAAATCTTTGAAAAGATGAAGCTCCAAATATCCCGAAGATAATCCAAAGAGGGAAATATCACGTGGCTGAAACAACATTTTCTTGAGTGGTGGAAGTGGGACAGTATTGGAGCGGCTTATGAACCAAAGTGTGGTGGGTGCCGTTGTGGTAACTGTCAGCCTGGAGGAAAAGAAACAACTCTAGCAGAAGAGAAGGAACTTGAGATTATAAGAGAGGGTCTCGCCAGATGTACTCAACCTTATCAGAAGATGTACAACTCTGTCTGGCTCGAAGAGCGCGAAGTGCATCTTCACAGGATTGTTTGGAAGGATCCTGAGGAAGAAGAAATAGGTGAGTATGCCATACCAAGGGTCAACATCAGAGATCGCCTTGCTGGGTGCATTGCTTAATTAGCTATACATGAAACAGTACAATTGGCGAAGTTTGCTCATTTGAAAGAGGAGTGTAGCGTACATCTACATGACATCCCACAATGACCAGGAGAGACTGACCATGATAATAAATGGACTTGAAGAGATTCTGACAGCTGGCGGATTTGCAAACAAGCCATGGGTTAGGTCAGGGCAAAGTGGGAGGCAAGTGACTGGTGCACAAACTCAAAGTCAAGGAAGGAAGGTACTTGGTAGAAGAGGACAAACTCTACATTATAACTTCGATTAACTTCTCAAAAAGGAAAAAGAAAATGAGAACAGGCCAGAACCTTCTTGAAGGCGGAGTAAAACTGAAAACGCCTAACTCATTGACCAGGAGACAGCTACTAAGCCAGGTTGCTGGGCTCTATGAGCTGATTAGTCTCGTTATGCCTGCCAAGAAAAAAGGTGCAATTCTTGTCAGGAAGGCATTTCAAGAGACAGGAAATGGAAGCTTAACTCGACAAACATGGGACAAGCCACTTTTGAAAAATGTCAGAAGTGAGTCCATCAAACTCTTCGTGGAGTATGTACAGCTCAGACAAGTTAAGTTTCACAGAAGTCTCACACCAGATGGCTGAAAAGGGAAACCATGGGGGATTACATTCTCAGATGGTAGCGACAAGACCTATGGGGCCAAATTGTACCTAAGATGGGAAACAGACCAAGGAGTAGATGTCAGATTAGTCGAGTCCAAGGCCAAGTTAGCACCACTGGACCAGAAGGGAGATGCTGTCAAGGCTGAGATCTGTGGCGCAGTCTTTGCTGCACGTCTCAGAAAGTACTTCGAGAAGCATGGGCGGATGGAAGTTGAACGTTGGTTTCACTTAGTAGACAGTAAGACTGTTGTCGGGTTTTAATGTGGACACAATGCCGAATACATTCTCCACCAATATATGTAGGGTTTCGTCTCTGGAGGTGAATCGAATCTTTAACGATTCGGGTAAATTCGATGAAATTTAACAAAATTTATACAGTTATAAATTCATACACTTAATCATCTATCCATCCAGCGATTTGGTGTATTGTAACTACGCTACTTAAACAAACACACACACACACACAGTTTAGAGGGTGAAAGTTAATGGAGTTCTTCTAGTAATGTTTACTAGACCAAAGAAAGTCACAAGAGTAGAGCCTTGGGTTTAATCTTACTGTTTAGCTATGACTCATGCACCACTTTCAACAAGGTATGAAGCTTTGTTTGTTTTACTTGCGTTACATGACAGTTGTTCTCGTTCATCTCCAGCAAAGGGAATCATAGCGTTGTTGTTTGGTTGGTGCACTGGGTTGAGGTGACGTCTTTCAGGAAAGCTCTCGATGGTGTGTTGGCTGCCTGGTTTCTGAAGATTCTGCGGTTCAATACACCCGTTCAATTTACATGATATAGCTCAGTGCGCCTTTTCTTACAGGGCTCCTTCAGATGGTAGTTAAAGGGACTGACTCGTTCCATGATGATGTAGGGCCCGTGCCAACTGCACTGGGGAGGAGCAGGAGTACGCGATCGCCAGGGAGAAATTCGCACGGCTGAGCTGGTCTGTCATATGCTCGCCATATGCCACGGCTGATTTTTTCCTGATGGCTGTTCCTCCCAGGCTTCCTTTGCCAAGAGCCCACGCGGGTTTCTCCCAAACAGCAGCTCAAACAGAATAAACCCAGTGGAGGCTTGAGGAATCGCGAAAAGGATGTACAGCATTAGCTGTCCAGTTTTGTCCTCCTTCATTCACCACTCTCTTCAACATCCTTCTAAGTGTCTGGTTAAACATCTTCACCAGGCTGTCGGTGTGTGGGTGGTATGCTGAGGTGCGTAGTTGATTAATCTGCAACAACTGGCAGACATCAGCCATCAATTTAGACATGAAAGGCCTGCCCTGATCCGTCAGTATGTCCTTCGGCAGGCCCATGCATCTGAACAGTAGTACTTAGAATTAGATTATGGACGAGGTGCATGACTGTGTCAACTTTTCCCTGTTGAACGACCAGAAGATTCCGCAGTTCCCCTCTTCGGTCAGTGCAGAAGTATAACAGTCCGTTTTTAATCGGGAAGTGACGCGGGTTACATCTTCTCTCTCCTTTCCACCTTCCCTTCTATTTCCCATACCTGACTCCAACAGTTTTTTAAGCACTGGTCCTCCCGCTGGAGCAAAGTTGCCGCTTTTATGGACCTGTTGAGACAGTGGAAGAAAGGGATTAGTAGGAGAAGTCACCTTGCCTTCCGCTTCTGCCTCCTCCTCTGCGGTCTGTGCTAGCCATTCTAGTTGTGACGTCAGGTATCCACGCGTGTCTGTGTCTCGACTTCTTCCTTTTTGCTGTGATCATCCCATGCCAATCTTTGCCTGGGAGAAGAGGATAAGGGTGGTTAGACATAATCTGCCACTATGCTGTACTTCCCCCCTTTGTCTTCTACGGTGAAGCACGCCACCCGGGACCTCCCACGAGTTGCCATGCAAGCAGTGGCTCACATGGCCATGCTCCAGCCAGTATGACCGAAGGGCAGCTAGAATGACTGCGCTACCTGTATCAATCAGCACAGTCAGTGGGGCCCCGCCGATTCAGACCCAGTGGGTGGGAGGGAATCTGCTGTTTGATGGTTTTCACCCCAGAGGCCATGGGAGGATGCAGGATGGGAGAGGTTCCATGGGCATCAGCTCACCCCTGGGCGTGTCTGAGTGGGATGTCCATTAAAAAGCCTCCCGCCGATGAAGTAGTACATATGGTTGGGAGTTTTACTCCAGAAAGCATTTTCTCTCAGGGCCCAGCGAGACCGTCATAGGCAAGCACTCAAGTGCTTCCACCATTTCACAAAGTGTTGGCGGGGCTCATATGCCCATGGCTTTTCTCTCTTCTCTGGGGAGCGCACGCATGACTTTGTCATTATAACCCACTCTGCAACTTCTTTAGCCAATAGTATTTCAGGCTGCAGCAACCGGGTGGTGATCTTGACCAGTTGGTCTAGCTGAGCACAAGGTGGAATCAGTGCATTATACGCTCACCGTTGAAACTCCAGAGTGGCCTGGGTGCTAGACAGACCACAACGGGCTAAAATCTCCGTCTTTAGGAGTTCATATGCCTCTGCGTTGTCGGGAGGGAGTGCAAAGTAGGCTCTCTGCACTTTGCCAGTAAGTAGTGGGACTAAGATGTTACTCCACTAACACTTCGGCCAGCCCTCCAGCTATGCTGTTCTCTCAAAGGTTTCAAGGTTCACCTCAAGGTCATCATGGGGAGTTAGCTTTGTGAACAGGTGTTAGGCATCCTTCCAAGTATCAGGGAGGGACACATCTCCGCTGCCATGATTCTGGATACGGGTAAGTTCCGCAGTCTTGTTGTCCTTGTGTTAGTTTTGCAAGAGGTTCTGCTGCAGAATGGTCTTCTCCAGCAAGTGCCTGAAATAATGTTCGGGTGGGGTGCCCTGGGGTTTGTGTTTTGTGCTCGCATTCTCCACCAATGTAAAGCTCACACACAAATCACGGACACAAGGCTTAAAGTGTGATGAACCCATGATGCTTTTATTTTAGTCAATAATTAACAAATGAAAATAGAAGAAGCAATATTAAAGCTCTTCGAGCTTCTCAGCTTATAACCTTTTTCTTAGTACTTAGCGGGTACAGGAGGTGTGCAGAAAATACATCCCTTGTGTTGCAGTCCAAGCTCCAAGATGAAGTGGTGCCGCGGACAGACGAACCAGAGCAGTGGGAGCGCAGATGGGGGACACAGACATACTGGAGCATGAGCTTTGTCTCGGCGTAGAGCAAGAGAGAGGGCTTGCACAGGTGTCTGAACCTGCAGGCAGAGGAAAAGAAAATAAGTGACATACATCAACCATCCAACCCATCTGCATGCACCACCAGGATCCTTTTATAGGAAGCGGCTGACAGGTGAACGGCAGCTGATTCACTGTGGCTGATGCCAGTAATCTACGTCCCTTTTTGGAGTTTTTGGAAGTCATTTGATCTGTTTCCAGTGTTTAGGCTGTTTGTTTTCCAGGGCGAGTGAGATGATGCTTTTTTATGGGACGCACTATAAGCCCATCACCACACCCATATACAGTATATATACAGTAGATACCAAAAGTTTGGACACACCTTCTCATTCAAAGAGCTTTCTTTATTGTGTTCTTTATTGTGTTCTTTAGCCCAAACAAGTCTCTTCTGCTTGTTGCCTGTCCTTAGCAGTGGTTTCCTAGCAGATATTCTACCATGAAGGCCTGATTCACACAGTCTCCTCTTAACAGGTGTTCTAGAGATGTGTCTGCTGCTCTGTGGCATTGACCTGGTCTCTGATCTGAGCTGCTGTTAACCTGCGATTTCTGAGGCTGGTGACTCGGATGAACTTATCCTCCGCAGCAGAGATGACTCTTGGTCTTCCTTTCCAAGGGCGGTCTGCATGTGAGCCAGTTCCTTTGTAGTGCTTGATGGTTTTTGTGACTGCACTTACAAACTGTTGGTCTGTACTGTGTGTATATATTTGGCTTCAGTTTTTAAAAAGAAATAATAGATTTTTATTTCGTTTTTATGAAAATAATTGAATTAAAAGAGGGTGTACTAACTTTTAAACATGATGGTAGCTAAAAATCAAACTTTGGATCGTGGTCATCAAAACAGCTTAGTCTGGGAGAAAAATGTATTTATTAAAAATATATATTATTATTATTAAACAGCAAAGCATAAAGCCACTAAGGAGACCCCCAGTGTTAGGTATGTATGCTTTTAAGGCATTCACTGGCATTTCAGATGCATCATAGAGACAATCAAAATTATTACTTGGACCGAGGCACAGCCATCTCATGTGAGATAAATTGGGGGCCATTGTCTGAGACAAACTGCACTGGCGGTCCAAATCTACTGAAAATTTCTCCCAACTTTTCAATTGTCTTTTCAGCTGAGGTAGATTTCATGATAGCCACATCTGGCCACTTACTATGTGCATCAATGATGACTAACAGCATTTTGTCCTCCACTGGCCCTGCAAAATCAGCATGAATGCGATGCCATGGTTTCTCTGGATATTCCCATGGGTGCAGCGGTGCCAGTTGTGGTACATTTCGTATTCTCTGACATGATGTACATGTTCTCGCCTTTTCCCCAATTTGGCTGTCCACTCCTGGCCACCAGAAATAACTCCTTGCAATCTCTTTCATGCGAACCATTCCACAGTGTCCCGCATGTAACTGTTTCAGCACTGATTTGCGTAATGCTGGCGGAATAATCACTCTCATTCCCCACAACAAACAGCCTGACTGTACCGACAGTTCCTGACGCCGCGACATGTATAGTTTGAGCTCTAGGTCATCGTTCGTTCCTTTCCCTGTCATGACAAAATCCATGACTTTGGACAACATAGGGTCATTTCGCGTGCCCTTACGTACTTGTGCAGCAGTTACTGGGGCCCTTTCCACTTGACTGAAGTAGAAAATTTCAGCCACTTTTGTTTCTTTTACTTGGTCAGCAAGAGGCAATCTGGACAATCCGTCTGCATTTCCGTGCATTTCTGACTTTCGATACTTGATGTCATAGGTGTGAGCAGATAATAACAAAGCCCATCTTTGCATCCTACTAGCCGCAAGAGATGGAATGTCATGGTAAGGGCCAAAAATTGCCGTTAGTGGGCGATGATCGGTCAGCAGCGTGAACTTTCTTCCAAAGAGGTACTGGTAAAATTTCCGTACTCCAAACACAATACTCAATGCTTCACGTTCAATCTGAGCATAGTTTGCTTCGACTTTACTCAGACTTCTTGAAGAAAATGCAATTGGCTTCTCTTGACCATTTGGCGTGATGTGGGACAAGACAGCTCCCACACCGTATGGGGAAGCGTCGCAGGCCAGCTGAATCGGAAGAGCAGGATCAAAATGGGTAAGGGCTTTCGATTTTAACAAAGTCTCTTTCGCTCTTTCGAATGTCTCCTGACATTTCCAACAGTTTTCATGACACAACAATTTGTGCAGAGGTTTTAGCAGGGTAGCAATGTTTGGAATGAACCGTCCATAATAATTAAGCAAGCCGAGAAAAGAACGTAGCTGGCTGACATTTTTAGGCACTGGTGCGTCCACTATGGCTTTAACCTTGATTGGGGACGTATGAAGACCAGAGGCATCAATAACATGGCCCAAGTACTCGACTGCAGACTGGAAAAATTCACATTTGTCTTTTCGCACTCTTAATCCATACTCTTCCAATCTACTGAGGGTAGCATCCAGGTGTTGCAAGTGTGATTCATCGTCTGTACCAGTCACAAGAATATCGTCCGAGTAACACACTACTCCCGGAAGACCTGCCAGAATCTGGTCCATCGCCCGCTGAAACAGGGATGGAGCCGAAGTAATTTCGAACGGTAAGCGCTTATACCGAAATAGGCCCTTGTATGTGTTGATGGTGAGGAGTTCTCTTGACTGTTCCTCAACATGCATTTGGAGATATGCTTGATTTAGATCGATTTTACTAAATTTCTGCCCTCCAGTTAGTCCTGCAAAGAGATCGTTTATGTGAGGCAAAGGGTATTGTTCTGCGGACAAAATCCCCACAAATTCTTATGGCTCCATTTTTTAAAAAAAACTGGAACAATAGGTGTTGCCCAGTTGCTGACACTGATTCCAGCACGTCCTCCTTTATGAGTTCCTTTAAACTAGTCTCCACTTTGGGTTTGAGTGCATATGGCAGTGGTCGGGCCTTTAAGAATTTAGGCTGGCAATCCGACTCCACAGTCAACTTTACCTTGATTCCCTGCATGCTACCTAACTCCTGTTTAAAAACTTCACTATGTTTTTGCAGAACACCCTCTAAATCCAGTTTTGTAGGTGTCATCATGTGTATAGTCAGCCAGTCCACCTTAAGTTGCTCCAGCCAGGAACGTCCCATCAGTGAGGGATAATCTCCAAAAACCACATACAATGGCAGCTTTTTTGTTTGTTTGTTTAGTTTGACTGTTACCTCTGTGAGGCCTTTCATTGCCACTGATTCGCCAGTGTACGTTTTAAGGGTCACATTGGGTGGTTTGAGTGGCAGGTGGCTCAGTATCGCTCTATATACTGTGTCTGAGACCAGCAACACTGCAGCATCAGTGTCAATCTCCATCCTCACTGGTTGGCCTTCCAGCAGCGCGGTGACTTTGTATGACTTAGTTTCCCCTGCTACTGTAAGCACATACAAAGGAAGTTCGTCCTCGGATGTGTCTGTCACACTCTTGTTTTCTCTGTCAACTGTGAATACATGTCTCTTTTGCTTCTTTCTGAATGCTGTTTTCTGTTGCATTTTCCCCTTTCCTACTTTATTTCTACATGCACGCTCTATATGTCCCTTTTTCTTACAGCTTCGACACTCCGTATCCTTAAACCAGCATGTGGTAGGTGAGTGGCCAGATTTACCACAACGAAAACAGGGGCCATTATTTTCGGTCTCCATTATATACACTTTACTGTTTGAGCTCAATTGTTGAGCTTCCTTAGCAGCCAATTCCATAGACACGCTTACTTCAATTGCTCTTTGTAGTGTCAGGTTGCTCTCTGTTAGCAGCCTTTTCTGTATGCCCTCGCAGCGAAGCCCGCACACTAATCTGTCCCGAAGTGTGTCATTTAGTGCATCACCAAAGTCACAATGTTCAGCTAATTTCTTTAGCACTGCCACAAACATTGTCACAGATTCTCCTTCCAGTTGTGAAATCGAAATCGCTCTGCAATTACTAAGGGCTTTGGAGAGAAATGCGCTTTGAGAGTATTTACTATTTGGTCATATGTTTTCTCTCCTGGCTTCTCTGGTTGTAGGAGGTTACGCAGCACAGTAAATGTTTTTGGACCCATTTCACTTAAAAAAGTGGGTACAACTTTTTCTTGGTTGATAGCATTTGCTGCTACAAAGTACTCAAATCTTTCTGTATAAGAACTCCACTGTTCACAGCTTTCCTCAAATGGACCCATATTGCCAAAAACTGACGCCATTTTTTTTTTCAGTTGTCCGTATTTTTTACAAGCAATTCAGTCACTTATCTGATTCGTTGTCTGTCCTCCCCTTTTCGTCGGGACGTGAAAAGTAACCACCGGCTCCGTCAAACCGCGTCACGTCCGGATTGTCTTAACACGCGCGGAGTAAGTGAATCCTCGTCGTCACTTTGTTATGTCTTGCAGATATAACACGGAGTGTATGCGTAAATAAATATGACACATAGACTGTTTAGCGTGACTGCTCTCTTTACTGTTTTTCTCAACGGCTGCACGCTCAGTACACTTCCGGGAAGACAACATAACACTGTGCATTCTGGGAGATGTAGTTAACTAACAACATTACGAAATACACGACAGTTAATATGGGGGAAACAAATCAACGCTATGACGAAAGTGCTGTGACATAATTTCATTAGAGCATTGAGTATGCTTTTTGGGTGTGTCTTTGTGAAACTGCCCATAGCTAAATTTTGTTGCTCAGAATGAGCTTTTTCTTGTTTCATGAGACTGAATTGAGCTGTCTCATTACAAGCTTGACTTTCTTTTCTATTTCTCCTAAACCCCACTTAGGTGAAACAAAGAGACATAACTGAGACACAAAGCGAGACAAACATGAGAAACATTTGAGAAATCTGAGATGTACATGAGAAACAGAACTGCATTTGAAGAAGAAGAAAATGAGCCATATATAAGACCATAATGAGATTAAAGTCAGATATAAATGAGATGCATGAAACACGAATTAGAAATATTATAGTTTTATTGAACATATCAAAAATCCTCAATTAATAGCATACAGTATAATAAGTTTACAATTCACTAAATATAACAGACACCAGCAAAATCTGGCAAACCAAGACACTAAATGATACAAAATGTCATAAAACCTGACAAAGATATTAAGTGTAACACTGCTCAACTCAAAGTATGATTTATACAGGAGTTACACAAAGGTTATATTGTGAAAATCTTCCAGTGAAAAAAAAAAGTCAAAAAGGAGATGAAAAATTTTAAAGGAAAATTGGTTGCTTGCTGTATGTAAGGGCTACAAGAACAGATCAATGCCAGGAAAAGTTATTTCTCACCATCTACATCAGTCTTCTCTTGTGGTGGATGTCCAACAAGTTTCTCCAAAGTCTGAAACTCCTGAAGTTTCTTAGTATCTAATAGAACAAAAAATATATATATTAACATCATTTAAGATTTACCTAAACACCATTCAGGTACTCGATTCCAAACTGTCTGAAGGTTGAGAGGTGGGCTTGAGCTTGCCCATGGGCTGGTACTTACCTGACTGATGATGTGCTGATGGAGACTCCGGAACATTCTCCTGCATTCTTGGTCTCCTGAGGTGGCATGCTTCTGGAAAGAACCCAGTTAAAGTGAATTGTATATAATTACCAAAATAAACTTTTCACAAACAAATGTATTGGACTTTATTTATAGAATATAATAAACTGATGTCTCTAAAGTTACATGTTCTGGTAACTACTGTTAAACACTGAACGCCCTATAATTAAACTACTGGTTTGCAAAAACTGATTATACAGTAACATTAACTTTAAAAAAAATACAATTTTTTAAAAAAAAGTAAAAAGTTACTTGTCAAACCACACTGGTTAACTTAGGACATGCTGACTGATTTTTACCATTAAAAAAAAAACTGTGTAAAAGTGTTAGTTACCTAGATATGGTAATCCACATACTAAATTACTAAATCACCCACAGGTAACATTTGAATTCCTTTTGCAATTTAAGAGCAAAGCTGTGTCTAAGCTGTGTAAATTTCATCTAAGTATACCAGTTTTTTTTTTTTTTCATCAGAGACTCTGTGGTTTTAACTTACATTTTGACTACTTGTCAATAATAATTAATTTTAAATTCGGGGAGAAAATAAAAAACACCTTCACCGTCCGCTCGGTCTTCTTGGTCTTCATTTGATCTGCGGCAGGCAAAGTACGTGGTGCGCTACCGCCACCTAAAGGTCTGGATGAATGATGGATAAAGTGTTTTTTGCTGACTTGATGCCGAGGCCTGGCGATGCCCTGCACACTTCTCTAAACACACTGGCCTCTTAAACATTTGCAGGCTTAGAGCATGTGTGGGAGAAATTGCTATAGATTATAATTTCTTTATTATAATCTATATGTACTGTAGGCTTAATTGGTTTGGCCATGAAAAAAGGGTGAACATTTAGTCATAAATGTATAATCAAAAATAGGTTTGGCCTTAAATGATAAGTGTATACAGAAATCACTGAACACAAACATTATCTCATTGCTTCACTTCTCAATAAAAAACATTCTGCATATTGTATTTTAGTTCTTTATTGGTAATGACATTTGTACAGAATGTAAAGTAAGTTTGCCATTTGCCAGTTTAATTGAATTAATCAATAAATTCATCAAGGCGTACACATTTGTGAAAGGTTAGCCATGTTGATCTACTAGGGACACCTGGGTGTACTGTACAGTAATATAACTGGTGGTTGGATTTTTTTTTTTAATAAACAAGGTAGATTTGAAAATAAAACATTTGTCTATTACAAAGCAATTTTGTAATTGACTTTAGTTGTTACCAACCTACAGTACATATCTACATATCTTCATTTAGAGATCCAACCTACTAACCATCCCCTCCATCTACCTGTATGTGAAGAGTAAGATGAAGTATATAAAAAGTACTAAACACTCTTTAGTGTAGATGGCACTGTTTGTCAGAGAACCCTAGCCCTTAAACCCCAAAGCATTTTAGCCATTCATTGCATTATGTTTTAATAAATATACTGTATATGAGTCAGGATTATGCAATATAGATTGACATTTTTTTCAGCAGAATATATTCCTCAATATGAAGAACTCAATTATATTTAATTTTAACTAACTATACACACATGACTAAGCAAAAATTTTTTAAAGGATCATATGAGAACATATCAGAAAACCCAAGTGCACAGTTTACAAGTATTGTATACTTTATGTGTGGGAAACACTGCTTTGGGAAACAAAAGCTATGTGAATCACACACAAGACAAATATGAACTATCTCTGAGATTTAGAGGTAATGAGACGTATTTGAGACACATTTGAGAAGATACAGAAAATGGCCAAAATCTCATTCAAGTCTCAAAGACAGCTCATTTCTGTATATATGTGTGTCGCACACAAGACAAATATGAACTATTTCTGAGATTTAAAGGTAATGAGCCACATTTGAGACACCCTTGAGAAGACAAAGAAAACATCTAAATCTCATTAAAGTCTCAAAGATGGCTCATTACTGTCTAGGAGACAAAGAAAAGATTAACATGAGATCTCATCTTGGAGCTATGGGTGTCATTGAAATATACTTTGTTTCTTCAAGAGGGGAGAAAACAACTCCATACCTCTCTGTGTGTTTCCAGTGTGAGCATGAAGCATCAGTGTGAGTGCTACTCAATTTGACAGTTCCAGAAATGTTTATTAATCTTGTTGCGCATATGTTGTATTGAGAATAAATATTAAAAGAACCATTTCAATGTTGATATTATTATATATAGAGAAGTACCTTAAGTTCATCATATTCATTGTTGACGTCTGCATGCACACAAGTGGTGATGAACAGTTTGTTTGAGTCAATTATTTTGTAATCTGTAAGTAGTGAGTCATCTACTGATGTCCCATTAAGTGTTGAATTGCGTACCAATGAAGCGTATTGTAAGACTGAAAATTGTAATGACATGAACAATCTCCTTTTGATGTGTTTTTCATGTAGTTTAAGCAGCCTTATGTTGTCTTCTGTGCTAGAAGATGTTATACTTATGTTTGTGTTTGTTTTCAGAATGAGCGGCTGCTACCGTTGTTTATGTTAGCAAGGTTTTTTGGTTGATTGCTCAAATGTTGTGAATGAGAAAAGAGTCTAACTCATTTTGATATGAGGCATAGACCTTATTGATGTCACCAGCTGTATATAATAGTTAACTCTGATTCCCAAAATTTTGCACAATTAAAGTTCTATTTAAAGTGCAGTCTGGAATAAAAGACCCTGCATAAATTCATCTTGTGTCTGGCATTGTCACTAAAATCATATGCCCACATATATATATATATANATATACGCAAACATGAAAAAACATTCATAGTCACCACAAGATTGTACAATAACCGCAAGATCCGACTAATAGCAGCATGGATTTATGGGTGTTTCGCAAAATTAGAGAAAGATGCGAAAACTTTTGAGCATCTGTAAGATAGATTCACACGTAGAATGAATTTATCTACGCAAGATAAATTCATCTCAAGTAAAAGTAATTCTACTCAAGTAAAAGTACAAAGTATGTTGCAGTAAAACTACTCATAGAAATAAATTTTTTTTTTAAATTTACTCAAGTAAATGTAATGGAATAAAATGTAACTCGTTACTACTCACCGCTGTGCGCAAGCACTACATCCTTGAAACTTGGGTGAAGAGCAAGCGTGGCATTTTTAGTGCCAGCACAACATCCTCAAAGGTGGTGGTTCTACAAACGCAATGTCCTTGAAGTTGGCTTGTGGTGTGGCATGAACCATACATGTGAAGGTCCACATTTTTTTTTCTGAGGTCTTGGCTGATGTCTATTGACTTTTCCACTATATCAAACAAAGAGGCATTAAGGCTTAAATTGGCCTTAAGATAAAGGTAGGCCTTGAAATACATCCAGGGGTATACCTCTATTAGCCAGAAGCTTCTAATGCCATGACATGATTTTCTGAAATTTTCAATTTTCAAGTTTAAAGGCACAGTCACTGCATGAAAAGAGGTGTATCTGTACTAGGAAAGTTCTGTATAGTCCACTTATTTTCTGAAGTATCTAAAAGTACCACTAAGTGTATACATCAAATTCCAACAAGCTAGGATACTTCCTAGAATTATACAAAATTGGATGTATCTTGCTAAGGTAGCTACAGCCATTTGTGGCCATGGCATGTAATCCACTTAAGTATTTCGTCAGGAAACATTCACATTTTCAGAACTATTTGCATTTTATACTCTATTGGTCTTTTATCTCAACATTGATTCAATTTTTTTTGTTGTTGTTAAAACTAAACCAAACCTTATTGAATATACTTAGCAAAATAAGGAAAAATATTGGGGGGGGCGGGGGGGGGAAATGTGCAATTATAAAGGTGCAATTACATTAAAAGCAATACTAAAACAAACGCATGCACCAGTGCTTGTTAGAGTTCCAAAAATGAATGTCCTTCTGGCTCAGTTCCATTAGCTCTAACAAGCTGATGGTGTGTAAGAGCATAGAGCATATCCGTCTCCAATCTGCACTGAAGCTGCTGGCAAAGCTCAGACAATTGTGGTTTCCTGTAAGGTGGAGAGAACACAACCCATACCGGTCTTCCATCAACAGTGGTATCCTCCTCATCATACTGCACATCAGTTCCAGCTTTGCAGCCTCCGCATTTGTTTGAACAACCCTAGACCTGGACTCCAGCAGTTGCAAAACAAAACACCTAAAAAACACCTAGAGATGTATCAAACTTTATACATAGATAAATTTTTACTCATCTTTTCCTTTCAGTTGTTATCCCCTGGTTTAATGGAGTCTCTTAGCTGGGACTATCCTAGCTGAGACAAAGTGTGTTTCCTCGGCAATGTCTTATAGCAACATGCTGACTATGTGGTCAACTTATTCTGTGTGGAAGGAGAGAAGTGCCATTAATTACATTTAAAATTATTACAAAAAAACTCCATACACAGTATTTAAAAACAGCATTATTCCCCAGTTAGTGGATCTTATTTAAGTGAGTTGTTTTCCCAATTATGAAGGCACCTCACAGCTTCCTGTAACATTGAATTAAAAACACTTTAATACATACATGCATGCTCAGGAAACAAAGAAGTTTCAAACATCATTGTATAATTTGAACATGACAAACTGTTAACCAAGCTGGATACCTACAACAACACAAGGAACAAAAAGTAGAGAATAGCCAAGTGTTAACTGTTAACTATTTCAGCAGTTTTTGCTTGTCGAACTTGCTCTCAAATGCATCAAGATAAAGGTAGGCCTCTACAGGAAGAGCAGTGTGTGCACCTTCCTTCTACATCAAACCCTCAAGATGACAAGGCACATGATGGCTAATCCCACCAACCAGCTATGATAACAAAGACAGCACCTCTACCTGCTAGTCATTAACATATGAAAGGCCTTTACACCTCACAGCATAACTCTTCACTGCTAGGTGTGAGGATTCCTAGAAACATTTACCAATTTCTCTATATATCCACATACATAAGGTGATCTGGTTGTTTCATGAAATTTACTTTTGCATGCTAC
The DNA here is from genome assembly GCA_003987875.1 of Clarias batrachus. Classification (NCBI taxonomy): domain Eukaryota; kingdom Metazoa; phylum Chordata; class Actinopteri; order Siluriformes; family Clariidae; genus Clarias; species Clarias batrachus. Next base: position 31,688 of record QMIH01001376.1, on the reverse strand, counting down.
CTTTCCAAGCACTTTGCCTCATACATCTGGCAAACTTACCTGTGTTTGTCTAGATATAAAAATGGAATTTTAATCATAATCTATAAGCAATAATATATTCATAAACGATTGTTGGTAAAATTATTTGGTTAAAAAATCTGTTTAACTTCAACCTAAATGTATTTAAATCTCTGACTTTAACTGTAGATGCCAGTATGGTGGCGCAAGTTGTTTATTGATGTTGAAATGACAATGTTTTGTTTAATCTTTACCATGGTTGCGGATAAAATGAACAATGAAGAAGGAAATGTCTTATTTAGAGAGAATTATTATTTTTTTAACTTGTCTTTATGGACAGGTGTCTCTAGTATCACAAAACATTGGCTGGAGGCTAATAAAGTGGAGTATGTCACACAATTGTTCTCAATCAATAACTAATTGCTAAGATTGACTTGTTGAATTGACTTGTTCAATTTCCCACTTCAAACTCTTGTTCTATGGGATGAAACTCTGGGAGAACATGCAAAGAAATGTGTGAGGAGAGAAAACAAGCTGCCTTTTGGCTACATACTTATGCTGCCAGCATAACATTGTCACAAGTATTTCAACACACTATGGAACCATTGTTTCAAATCCTGTCCCCTAACTAATTGATACAAGTTAGAAATATAGTTGCAAGCAACGATGATGGGCCCAAGCACAGGCGCCACCGCCACCTTGGCGCACCAGTGAGACAGTGGGCACAGAGGGCACATGCACTTAAAGGGGAATGCCTAAAGGATTAAAGTGACAGTTTGGGTCTCATGAAACAGATTCTAAGAATGTCCACTGATGGCAAAAGGGACTCAGCATCTAATCTCTAATGTTTATACTGTGTGTGTATATAAATATGCATTTGCGTGTGTGTGTGTGTGTGTGTGTGTGTGTAACGTTATTAGCGACTTTTCAGCATGAGGCATCGCCATGGCTAAACTGTCTGAGATATCAGAAATCCCATTGCAGTATTCCATCCTCAATATTTTGAGATTATATGGGCCGGTTTAGTGAAGATGATAATGGTGTAGGTGCTTGGACTGGTCACTGTTTGTCTGATGTGTAGTGTGTGTGTTAATAGGAAGTGTAATGTGTGTAGGATGTGTATTTTGTCTAGCGTGTGTGTGTATTCAGCGCATCAAAAAATCCTTTACAGTTTCACATCAGCCATGTCTTCAAATTATTGTGGATGAATTTGAAGCCAATTAGCTGTAAATTAGACCCAAAATATTTTACTTTCTAAAAGTAGACAGTTTCTGCTGTCAGTTGCGCTATGACTGAGACTCACGGTGACCATGTCACTGTGAGCACGTTAACTTCTCTTAGCCTATAGCTGAGGTTTGATAAACATCAGTCAATTTACACCGAAGTTATTAGTCACTTCCTGTTTCCTATTATTCGCCATAGGTTTAATGGCTCGCTACGGCTGACCTGTTTTAAGATATCAACCAGCCCTTCACAATGCTAGTTCCTCAGTGTCTTGAGATTGTATAGGACCCTGTTTGGTCAAAAACATATGAATCCTGTAAGAGTAGTATATCACATTCCAATGGGTGCATTTTTCAAACAACGCAAAATAACTGACTTCCTGTTCAGCAGATTCCATGACATGGGGTATGCACATTGTTCACCTCAATGAGATCTAAATTTATACTGGGTCTCATTAATATATGTGAAAGTGGAAATGAGTTATGCAGGTAAATTTTTACAAAGTTCCAGGGGCACTGTACAGGCCTGCGGTTCAGGCACTCAGGCCTTCCTCATAATCAGTTTCAGTCTACACCAGGGGTCTCAAACTCAGTTCCTGGAGGGCGGCAGTCCCACAGAGTTTTGTTCCAACCATAATTAAAAACACCTGATCCAACTAAACAAGTCATTAAGGCTTATTTGAAAACTACATGGCATGTATGTTGGAGCAGGGTTGGAACAAAACTCTGTGGGGTTGCGGCCCTCCAGGAACTGAGTTTGAGACCCCTGGTCTACACCCATAAAATTTGGAACCGTAGGTTTTTCCACTCGTAAGAAAGGAGAAGATTAAATTATTTTCTTTAGTTAAATCATCATCATAGCAACATGATTCAAATTAGAAACAAATCCTCCATGGTTTCAAATGATCCATGTCTTTTCATTATTCTGACTGATTTTGAACCAAATCAGGTGAAAGTAAGGGACAAAAAATTTGTGATTTCCAAAAGTGACACACTTCCTGCTGCCAGTTGGTGGCGCTATGACATAGACTCATGATTGGCATATGATGTGATCTGCTTTCTACTCTTAACATAATTGTAAAGTTTCATGTACATAACCTAATGTACATAGAAGTTATTAGCCACTTCCTGTTCATTTTTATTCGTCATAATTTTAAAGCGTCTCTACGGCCGAACCGTTTTGCCTGGTTTGGTGCCAGTTGTATTAATTCCCTAGGAGGAGTATTTCACATTCCATTGGGTGCGTTTTGCAAACTACTCAAAATAACTCGCTTCCTGTGGATTACACCTATGACATGCAGCGCAAAACTTGTTCAGCTTGATGAGATCTAAATGTACACCGAGTTTTATAAGTGTACGTGTAAGTGAGTATGAGCAATGAAGTTCTCCTAGGGGCGCTGTGATGGGCATGTTCGACTCCCCGGGCCAAGCTCACTGAGGACCTGTTGACCGCAGATTCCAATCTGTGTGCAAATTTTGAAGCTTTTTGAGTATGTTAAGACCCCCAAAAGTACCTGGATGAAAAATAATAATAATCCTTAGAAGAACAAGAGGGCCCAGCGCACTACAGTGTTGGGCCCTAACAAGTTGCTTTGTTTGTGAATGATACCCTCAGAGTAGTCAATTATTATAACATTTTGAACAAACACCATTCAACAAAGGGACAAATGAGTAATTTCTTTGAGCAAATTTTAATATATATATATATAATACATATAATTTATAATTTAGTAATATATGAAGCAAAACACAAGATTTATTCCATTATTATAAGTGGTTAACTGGCCTTGAAATTATAAAGACATTCCCTTAGTTACTTACTTTTTCTTCTATTTCTTCTTTTATCCTCTCCATGTGCCCTCACAGTTATATTGCTCTCCAGAGGTGAGCTGTCTAAAGTTGTGTACACTTGCTCTGAAATGGCCTGGTTCTGGTGCTAACATGTCTCTGTAAGAGCCAGGGCCTGCCTCTTCCCATTGTGTTGGCCCCTCTATCACCCCCTACCCCTCCTAACTCCAACCCCACCCCACTAGCTTCTTCTTGCCTGTGGGTGCTACTGAATATCAGGGATAGTGATATGGGTATAGTAAAAACAATCCTTGTAGGCCTTTCATATGGTCAGGTTGGGAGAGATTGTTATGGGGTTAGACATAAAGATGTTGGGGGAATTCAGTAATCCCCCTACCCTGGCACGGCAGCTGGAGCAGGCTGCCTGGCTCGTGTAGTGATATTGCTTCCAGTAAAACTGATGTATAACCTCATTACTAGAGTTTAATTGCATTGTTTCCATTCTTAACTTTATTCTGTCTCCATCTCCCCTGTTTCTTTTTCTCTAGACTCTGTAGCATTTATTTAGCAAAATGAATTACTTATTTGCTTACTTATTTGGTTGATCTTTTACATAAAGAATGGTTCTATGGATTGAGAGTCTTCTATGTCAAATAAGAAACTCAAGTACTGGCAGATTTACAGTGCCTGGACAATGAATTTGAATGTGGAAATTATTTAAATCGAAAAGCACAGCTTAAAAATCATTTGTTCATTAGCACCTTGTTTTTTACTGAACAAAATTTGTACCTGCTCCCGACGAAGACATGCTTATTAGCCACTGGAGTGGAACCCATTTGTGATTCCACCAGACATGTGAACCACTTTGGTGTTGTTCACACTTCTAATTAGATATGGTTTCATGACACCTATTACACCATTATAGCCAACAATTTAAAGGTGATAAAATTTAGTAATTCATTTAGATTAATAAATCTACACCACCTCTGCTGTTGTTTGATCTTGGCCAATAGAATTAGAACAACACAACAGGGATGGAGATGAATTCGAGAAGCAGGGTGGGTGAGAAGGGGCGTTCAGCTGGCAAATGTGAATGTGTTATTCCTTTAAAGACAGATGAAAGAAAAGAAATTGCGAGGATGTCTCACGGCAACAGAATGATGTAACAATGCCCTTTAGCAACCTGTGTTCTATCAAAGGTTTTTTTTTTTTTTTTTTAAACTTTCTTTCAAATCATGATAGATAAATAATCCCAACAGTGCAGCACAAATAGAGGTATCAATAGGGGATCACTGTAGCATCTGGGGAGACAGTTACCTGGGGAGAAAGATGATAAGAGACTGTGTGTGTGTGTGTGTGTGTGGCTAGATCATGAATGAAAGGACGCACAGTAGTAAATGGGGCTGTTCTTTCAAAGCAGAATGAGAAATAGTAGATTGCTGTGTATTGGCATCACACAAATTCTGAAAAACAGACAAGAAGCAAAGGGAGAAAGGGAGAGAAGGAAGAATAGGGAGTGGTGATGAGAACTAATACTGAAGTAAGCTAGATTGAGCTGATGAGGACTGGATCTTACACCAAGCAACACTACTGGACTGGGGAGGACAGGCCTTAATGGAAAGCTCCATGGTCACTCCTTAAAAGCTGGTTGGGGTCACATTAATACAAAATGCTTGCATCATGATTCTATAATTATACCTTTCATGACAGGCTATATGAAAAGAGTAGGACATAAAAGTTCTTTAGGAAGCTTCCTACTTTTAATTCAATTTCAATTTTATTTCTATAGCGCTTTTAACAATGGACATTGTCTCAAAGCATTGTACTCTTTCTTTTCTGCACATAGGCAAAACTTACAGTGATTCATCTGCTTTGCATGATGTTATAATAATCAGCTTGTTCCAATCACAACTGTTACAAGCAGTTACCTATAATAGACCTATGTATTACCGTCATAACTTGATCAAAATGACTTTGCAAAGAAACCGAAACTGGAGAGAGCATGAGTCCATTTTGTTTGCAAAGGAGTGAGTAAATTGTAAATAAATAAATAAAGCAAAATTCTAGCCTGATCTTACCTCGAATAATAAAAAGTGAGAGGATCGCAGTTTGAGAATGCGACCAGTCAGTTTTCCACACATACCCACATGGAGGAGTGAAAAATGGGGTTACGCTGTGTTAATGAAATGATGAAGTGCTGCTTATATCAGAGACTCTTAAAAAACAGTTGTGTACACTTAAATAATTTAATATAAAGGGATAAGGAGGGTTGTATACGTTACAAATGTGCAGCTTATATATGCTACATAATTGATTTATGTTCTCCTTCTAATCATGTATCAGTCTTTAGTCTGTTAACAGCACTGAAAATAGTTATATTTTGTCTGGAAGCACCTCCCCGTGGTCTGGAAATTCCGCCGTATGGTCTGAAAACTGGATGGAAAGTTACAGCAGTGGATTATCACATGCCCGCCATCTTTTCACTCGCACGCTTATTTCAACGTTCTCTCCGAGGTGAAGGTAATTAAAACATAAAAAAATAACTTTCAGAATATATAAACAGTAATCCAGAGGTTATCACTGTAAATAGTGAATTTGAATGCTATAAAACAGTCAGTGTTAACGCTGATGTTAGCTTCCCTAACGTACAATTTAGCTAATCCCGGGATAATTTAATGGACCACTATATATTGTGTTTTTCGAAGGTTTTGAGAAGTAACATAACTAGAGCTACCATATATCGTATAGCTGTATAATCAGCAAAATAATGTAACCCAAGTTTAGACTGCAATGAGTAGAGTAACGTATCACTAGCTAGCGCGGAGAATGTGTGCATGATTAAAAGACAAAACATAGCACAAACATGTCAGTGGAATGCAAACTTTTACCGCACAGTTTAAAAACTTGCTGCGGTGTGATAACATTAAATAAGTAACATAACTTAAGCAGGCCTTTTGAAATGGCTGGCCATAACTGTAAGTAGCTAACTGTTCCGCTACATTTTATTATTAATGCCTTAATAACCACTTTCCAACGACATGTCCGCACTACTTTCGTGGACTTTCACATTTATAATTGAATTAATGTGAATTATTTGGGAACATTGGTGCTAGTGTCTTATGCTTTTCTAAAAATTCCGGTTCTCACCAGGTGTTTTCTTAGCCCCACCCCCGTGAAAAAGGTGCAAGGAGCATGTATTCAGGGCAAGACTCGGGTGCGATAGGTTTAGCGTGTACTACTGAGCATGCACTAAGGGGAACAATGTCTATTTTGGCCTTTACCGTGCTTCTACGGAGCACGGTAAAGGCCAAAATAGACATTGTTCCCCTTTTTTAATCCCTGAAATGAAAGAGATGGAGATTTTCACCCGATTTGAAAAGGAAACTTGAAAAGGTCCCCGTAATCGAGCCAATATGTTGTGATCCTTCTCTGGACGGACACCTCTCTGTCTTCCTCTCCTTTGATTCTTCAGGATCTCTCCAGGACATTTACAATAGTTTGTTCTTTGTAATAACATATGTCAGTGGCACAGGCGTTTGGTCAAACATATATAAACCCCATCTTTTGCTGTTAATAAACAGAGACTTTTCTGACAGACAACGTGTGTGTGTGTGTGTGTGTGTGTTTGACTGAGTCTCTCCTGGCGCCAGAAAAGCTTACCGAAGCACAGCGGACAGACCGAGCAACTCGCTTCTTCTACTACGAAACTTTTAAAAACTTTACACTCTGAAAAACAGACTCCTTCATTGGTGTAACGGATTCGACCCAAAGTTGCACGGGCGGCACCATGAAACACAGACACGAGGTGAGATCTTAGAGGAAAAGGATAATTTATTTAGAATAAATAGGGGAAGGAAAGGGTATCTCGAGCTCCACCGCGTTACGCTCTTCTTGGACCCCGGAGTAAACTCCGCGCCTTGCTTTTATAATGTGGAGCAAGCCCAAGATCCTATTAACGTTAAATCACTGCCAGCCGGCCCGCATAGGCGGCCCCGTCCCTTCGTACACCTGCAAAAGGGGTGCCGCCTACTTAGGGAGCCTACGAAGTGAGCGAGAGGCGATAATAGATTTGGGCGCACGCCGATCACAGGATCACGCCGTGACACAGGTTAAGGTAAAGTGGACAGACTCTACAGTAGTTTCCCACATTTGCCACTTCGGAAAAAATGGACTGTTGTTGCACTTTCAGTGCACTGATTGTAGATTACATGTATGGATAGACGCATTTGAACAAGCACTTATTGAATAGACTATAATGGGTATGCTACCTCACATTTTACTTAAATGTACTTTAGTAAAGCTGCGAGTTAAGGAAAACTATGCTTAAATACTGCCTCCTCTTAGGTAGTTTTTTTATGATGATATAAGGTAGCATACAAGTTGTAGTGTATTCTGGTCTATTTTATACTTTTTGTTTGTTGTTTGGGCAGTTTTTAATTGAAATACTTAATTTGAAAATACTTTTTAAAATATATATTTGCTTCATAAAACTTATTTTTAGGTTCTAACTGTTTATTGCAATCTCTTTTTGTTTTGTTTAGATTCTAACATGTTTATTATAATCGCCTTATGGGATCTTCTTGTTTTTTTATAATTGAATTTCCTCTGCCAAAAAGCCTTTGAAATACATTTTTTGTTGTTGTATAAATGGTTCTGAAAGGAACACGGTGCAGTTATATGATCCAAGATATACGGATTATGGGACATTTGTTTTGTGGATGTATAAAGAGCCAAAAGGCAGAGTGTTTGATGGAGTCCCATGCTAAAAGTTTCCAGATGATGAATATAGTCCATTTGCTGCAATAAATCTTTTTGTTTGTTGTGTTATTGTAGCAGTTACACATTTTGGTTGAGTCATCTTACAGAGTTAAAACAAAGTATGCTGCTGATTTCATCTTTATAGTGTGAGACTTGATTGAGCTATATACAGTAGGTTTATTTAACACAACAATGCAGCATGTACCTTTTTTTCATATTAAACAACTGTTGTTTCAATTTAAGGTAAATAAATACACATAATGACAGCTGGGATAGGCTCCAACCCCTGAGCTCCTGAACAGGATAAGCAGTTCAGCTATTGGATGAATGGATGAATATACAAAATACTGGATTAACAAGAAAAAGTCATGTTTGTTTAACATAAGATTTTTTAGTTAGCTTAAAGCTTTTCATTTATATTAACATAAAAAAACATGTATGTTTAGTTAATAAAAACTTACATTAACTAAAGTAATAGTACATTAATCATTTGAAGCAAACATAACTTTAATATGTGCAACCGATGTAGAAAATCTTTTTCATATAAATCGAACTGACTTTTTTCAGTGCATGTTTGTCTAGATACAAAGCATCAGTTCTTTTCGTGCAGTGAGTCAACTAAGAGTAACTGAGTGTAAACTGAGTGTATCAAAATAGAATTTTAAGCATAATCTATAAGCAATAATCTATTCATAAACGATTGTTGGTAAAAATTATTTGGTTAAAAAAATCTGTTTAACTTCATCCTAAATTTATTTAAACCTTTGACTTTAACTGTAGGTGCAGTTATGGTAGCGCAAGTTGTCTATTGATGTTGAAATGACAACATTTTGTTCAATCTTTACCGTGGATAAAATTAACATAGAAGAAGGACATACACACTACAGTGCACTTGACCTACAACAAGCAGTGCTGGGCCAAGGCCAGGAAGATTGTGAAGGACCTCAGCCACCCCAACACTGGACTGTTCTCTCTTTTGAGGTTAGAAAAGTGCTTCCAACCCCTTAAGGCCAACACAGAGAGACTGAGGAGGAGCTTCTTCCTGCAGGCTATAAGGAATCTCAATCACAACACCACATAGGACTTAACACCCCGATCTGCTTTCTCACAAACAATCTCACTAACCACCACATTGCTCATATGGAACACGTGCACATTTTGCAACAACAACACAGAACTATGAACTTTGACACACACACTAAACACATTCACACATTACATATGGCACATTTGCACATTTTGCACACTACAGAACTGTGAACTTTGAACTGCAACCTTGCACACTATTCTGCACATTCTGCACATTATCTTGCCCATAACTGGACATGGTTCTACATTCCACTTCAACTCTTCTATATTTTATGATATTTTTTATATTTCTATTTTTATTCTAATATTTTATTTTCATTATTTTATTATTTGTACATAATGTAAATTTTAAAGTTTTTTACAGCTAAAGTTTATTTCCATGTTTCTCTATATTTCTAATTCATAAAATTATCTTATTTCTCTTATTTCATACTGAAACTTTCGTTTTTCACTCCATATCAAACTGTGTATGACGGTGTATGTGATGAATTAAATTGGAATTTTAAATTGCTCTCACTCCGACTCATAAAATTATGACCAATAATTAGGCACTTATGAGCGATTTCCTACTTTGAGATGCTTATACGTAATAATTTGCCCAGGCCAATAGATGAACAGTATATAATGGTTAACACCAAATTACTAGATTGAACTCCAGATACTGATCTTTGTGACATTGTTAGAATGTTGCATCATTCTTATTTCGGTCTTATTTTTTATAGCTGAAAGATTGAAAAAGCTCGAGTGTTGCCAGGAATGGAAAGATATAAAAATATAAAATAGAAAGAAAATAGAGTATGGAAAAAGTGCGTGACAGAAACAAGTGTTGGAAAAATCTAAGACCTTGGTGCATGTAACTAGCTGTGCAAATATTCACTGGCTTATGCAGTCAATACTATGTGCAGTGAAGCTATAATAAAAAAGATCCATAGTGCGATAATGTTTTTCTTTAAATGTCAGAGTCTGCTTGTAAAAAGCTAGAGATAACAGATGGGTCATGTTACAAAATTCACTGAACCCAAAGAAGTAGCAAGACAAGCAAACTAAAGAACCATCACCCATAATGCTCCTGTTGATCCATTCGCTCTTATTACAACAGAGAGGCTGGACCCCTGTGTCAATGGATTTCCTCATCCAGGCCATCTTGATGGTAATGTTGTTTTGGTGTTTATGTAGTAATAACATAAATCATTGGTAAATGTTTTTAAGGCTCACTTCATGACTGTGTCCTTTTCCCCTACAGCAAAAGCAGTATTTAAGCTAAAAAAAATTACTAGCATTTGCAATAAATGGTTTTTACTCATCAACAGTCTATAGGTTCTTTTTTTTTTTTTAAGTCCTACCTGCTGAGTCCTGTAGCTCTGCTGCTTTTAGCTTTAACTGCATTGCAATGAAATTGAGGTCTTTTATGTTCCACTTCTCCCTTATTCAACATTTGAAAGACTGGATTCTAGTCTTTGTTCTACTTCTAAGCTCTTTTAAGTCATTAAAAATGTTTTTCCCCTTTTCCCCTTCCCCTCTTTTTCTTTTTTGACTTCAATAAAATAAGTGAAGATTTGCTGGAAATCTGTGGCTTTTGTGTGCTGCCACAGAAGCATGGTGAAATGTTTGGACACTAATACCCATTCATTTCAGGCAGCTCCATAAATAAAGGCTCCCAGCTATGCAGCTTGCCATGAAGTGGTATTCTTTGACTTCGCAGTGGGATGTCCTGTTCACATTAGCCCAGCAGGGGTGCAAGGAGGTTTATAAAAGGGTAATGTTGGAGGTAATGATGGCAGAGGAGTGATGATTGCAAACAGGGCAAAACAGCCAGAAAGTTAAACAAAGACATTTTTGACTCTTGACAAGAATACTATAGGGGAGTGAGGGCAGGTTTTATGGAAGGTATATTTAGTATGTATGTATAAAACACAAATCAAACACCTAAAAACTTTACAACTCTCTTGCTCAGCATTGGTCAGATAGTTTGCTAAATCATTTCTAATCATACCTTAACAAGAGTGTGTGGTCGAGATGCTTGAAGGTAACCAAAAAAATTCCACCCCAGAGATTGGGTTGGATAGTTGCCCAGGTAACCATCAATCATATTGGTGTGCTAACCAATCTGTATTTTATAATTTCTGTAACCTAGGATTGGTGGACCTTGTCCCAGGTGAGGTAGCTTAGATGTTTATGCTGTCACTCACGCATATCTGAGTGACAGCATAAACCCTTGTGTTTAGATTAGTAAATCTGTGTCCTTTTTCACACTAGAGTGCCATCTAAAAACATACAGCAAGTGAAAAAGTTTAATGAATGAGTTTAAGAATAATGTTTTTACACACACACATGCAAATATAATATACAGTCTTATGCAAAAGTTTAGGCATCCCTTGATAAATAACAGATTTTGGTGAAAAGATGTTAACACAGTCTCTATTGGAAATGGAAAGAAATCCACAATATTTTCAGCAAACATTAATGCATAGTTACTTCTTGTGCAATAAATTGAACAAAAATAAGAAATAAAAACATTATTATGGCACTGTGCAAAAGTTTGGGCACCCTAATAGTTCCAGAGTCTCAGATTCTTTTTACAAGGTTTCAGACCTTAATCAGCTCATTAGATCTGATGCATGGCAACCACTGTCATTAGTAAATGCCAATTTCAAAGCTTTACAAATACTTTGACATTTCAAACCTTGTGCACACACTTACGGACACTCAACAACCATGGTTTCCCTTAAGCAGCTGTGTAAGTCTCTAAAAATGAAAGTTATTGTTGCCCACAATGCAGGAGAAGGCTACAAGAAGATAGCAAAGCATTGTCGACCTGCAGTTTACATAGTGAGAAATGTAATTAAGAGATGGCAGTTCAGGGGCACTGTGGAGGTCAAGATGAGATCTGGAAGACCAAGAAAACTTCCAGGAGTGGTGCGCCGTTCCACTGTGCAGCGATGCTTCCACAGATAAGACTTTCAAGGAAGAGTAGTGCAGCGATGGAAGAGTCAGCAGAAGAAAACCATACCTGCATCCCCATCATAAAATCCAACATCAGAAGTATATAACAGAACAACTACAGAAGCCTGATGCATTTTGGAAACAAGTGCGGTGGACTGATGAAGTTAAAATAGAACTCTTTGGCCACAATCAGCAAAGGCATGTTTGGAGAAAAAAAGGAGCAGCATTTCATGAAAAGAACACCTTGCCAGCTATTAAACATGGGGGTGGATCTATCATGCTTTGGGGTTGTGTTGCAGCCAGTGGCACAGGAAACATTGCACGGGTGGAGGGAAGAATGGATTCCACTAGCAAATTCTGGAAGCAAACATCACACCAGCTGTAAAAAAGCTGATGCTGAAAAGACGATGGCTTCTACAAAAGGACAATAATCCTAAAAAATACCTCGAGATCCACAAGTACAAGAATTGAATGTCTTTTAGCTGCCTATTAAAAGCATTTGCAAGCTGTGATATCTGCCAGAGGGGGTGTTACTAAGTACTGATTATGTAGGGTGCCTAAACTTTTGCATAATGCCACAATAATGTTTTTATTTTTTATCTTTGTTCAATTTATGACATAAAAATTAAGTGTGCACCAATGTTTGCTGAACTTTTGTGCATTTTTTTCCATTTCCAAGAGAGACTGTGTTAACATATTTTCAATCATATATATTTCGGTGCATGTCCATCACAGATGCATGCCGTGACTATATACAGTACTGTGCAAAAGTCTTAGGCGCCATATTATCTGTAGTACAAATTTTGTTATATAAGTTTATTGTCTGAATTATTATGTACAAGACCATTCCCTACAAAAATACACTAAAATTAATGAATAAATAACATTACAGAAGAATATTTGCATGCCTGTAAAGAAAGCGACATATTACCTGACAGACCAGTTTTGAGATGGGGGGGGAAATAAATCAATAATATAGACTCCTGGGTTTTGCATGTAAATAGAAGTTTCCAAAAGAACTAATATATATATGAAATATATTATATCAATATAATATGAAATTATATGATACGATATGAAGTGACGTGAGGTTTTGTCTGTATGTGGTATTGTGAAGAGGAAGATGCAAGAAACCAGACTAAACAATGCAAAAGAGCTGAAGGCCGCTATCAGAGCAACCTGGGCTTCCATAACACCTCAGGAGTGTGATGAGAGGTAAATGAAGTGATGCACCCATTATGTCTCCTGCCTGTGGGTCAATGTTATAATATGAGGTAGTTTCTGTTGGTCAGGTCTTGATTCATTTCCTGATTGCACAGGCACATTCCAAGATCATGATGACCGGGTTCTTTGGACTCAACTTGTGAAAGGGTGGTTCATATGATTTTTTTTTTTTAGGGGGGTGGGGGATTACCCCAAGTATCTGAGAAACAGATGGGTCTTTAGTCATGATTTAAAGATTGTCAGCGGCTTGACTGTACAAGCACCTGGTTCACCACCCAGCCGCCAGAACAGAAAACAGTCTAGATGCATGTCTTTCTTGATCCCTGAGAGAGTGGGACCAATGTGGTGTGGTGCAGGGCGTGATTAAGTTTGAGAGGTAAATGGGTTCTGGTACATTTTAAGCTTTTTAGTGAAGTAGAGAAGTCGGTGGTGTGGGAGAGATTAAGAAGTTTCTCCACCACATGCCATGCAGCTGCATTCTGGATCAGCTGCAGCAAAAGAATGGTGCACCGAGGCTGACCAGCCAGGATTGAGTTGCAGTAGTCTAGTCATGGAATAACAAATGACTCAAGAAGCACCTGGGTAGCCTGTGTGGAGAGAAATGGAAGAATTCTTCTGATGTTGTAAAGAAGACACCATCAAGAGTGACTAAGGTTAGCAATATGTCAGGAAAATGACAGCTGAGTGCCCAGAGTTACCCCAATGTTGCAGGCAGTGACTGAAGCAGTGAACCTATTGTTGTCTGGGGAGATCTTAAGATCCTGATAAAAGGATGAATCACCTGGAATGAACAGCAGTTTGCTTTTACTGAGATTAAGTTTGAGCTGATGAGCTGCTATCCAGGATGAGATGTCTGCCAAACATTCTGAGATTTGGGTGAAAATAACCTGAGGGAGGAAAGGATAGTATGAGTTGCGCATCATCTGCATAACAATGATATGAAAAACAGTGTGTGGATATGACCTCACCAAGAGTCCATGTAGAGGGAGAACAGAAGAGGACCAGGTACTGGGCCTTGCAGAACACCAGTGGAAAGTCTGTGTGGAGTGATGTGGACATGATGTGGATCCCCTGTATGTCACCTCGTATGACCAAACTTCTAGGTAGGAAGCAAGCCATTTCCATGTCAAATACACCATTGCCATGTCAGATGCAACTGAGAGGACCAGGAGGATGAGGACAGTTGACAGTTTATGCACCATGGAGCTTTTCAGTGACAGACAGAAAGGTAGGAATGGATCCAGGATTATTTTTTTTTGAGGATAGGAGTAATACTTGCTTTCCTACATGAAGCTGGTTCAAGATGTTGGGGAGGAATTAATGTGCCTATTGACTAATATAAACTTTGTGTCATTTTATAAGCTTATCAATATTTTTCGCATGGACATAATCAAATCAAAAGCTTGTATTTGCCTTAAAAATAAAGACTGAAATATTAATTTACCTAAATATTCAGACCTTTTTGTTATTACACTTGCAATTGAGCTTTGGTGCGCTCTCATAGCATTCTCTCATTAGATTCACAAAGTAGTGACCTGGAATGGTGAATGATTTTCAATTCACATGTGTACAATGTCAGCAGTTGATTTTGTTACATTTCTTGCATTCATAATGTGCTTTAGACCATTAGTTGCCTTGTGCAGAGAAAGGGAGGGTCCAGTCCATATTCCTATTAGTGCTACTGAATAAATCTGTATTATGGTGAGAAACACAGTTAGGTAAAAACCAAAGACTGTTCATAATTAATAGAGAGCTTCATCTGCATTTATAGAATGACCAGCCCAATGAATAAGAGCCCACATAAATGCTTTTCCGACTGCAATTGGCAGACAAATTTCGCTGTTCAGAGGAGACTGCGAGAGTTTCTTGGGATAATTTTTTTGTCAACTGTTCTTAATTTTTTTCAAGTAGTGATTTTCAAGTAGTGATGAATTATTGGTGCTCACGTGCCCACCTGGCAAGAACCTTATATATTCAGAGTGAAGAAAAGGACTCACATCCAAGCCACCTTTTCTTTGAAAACCTTTTTTGCAGCCTGGTCGGCACTGCAAATCACCGACAGTCAGGCACAAGAACAGGTTTTTACCCCAGGCAATTTACCTCATGAACAGTTAAAATAATCTCCTCACTATAAAAAAAAACATGCTTGGGCCAAGAAACACAAGGAATAGACATTAGAACTGTGGAAAACTGTCCTTTGGTTTGCTGAGTTTAAATCTGAGATTTTTGGTTCTAACAGCCATGTCATTATTAGACATAGAAAGGGTTTACTGATGGTTCCTGAATGTGTGGTTCCCACTGTGAAACATGTTTGGGGGTGTGGGTGCTTTGCTGTTCACATTTTTGGGCACACTTAACCAGCATGGCTAACACAGCATTTTGCAGTGACATGCCAACCAATCTGATTTGCACTAAGTGGAACCATCATTTGTTTTTCGTCATGACAATGATCCCAAACGTACCTATAGATTATGTAAGAGCTATTTGTCCTAGAATGAGAGTGATGGAGTGCTGATGAAGTAATGGAGTGTGATCAGATGACCTGGCCAGCACAATCACTCAATTTAAATCTAATTGATATGGTTTGGGATGAGTTGGACTGTAGAGTGAAAAGCAGCCAACAAGTACTCAACACCTCTGGGAACTCCTTCAGGATTGTTGGAAAATTTTTTGGAAGAATTTTGTAAATCTTTCATCAAAGCAAAAGGTGACTACTTAAAAAAAAAAAACATATACAGTGGAACATTGACGAGCATAATTTGTTCGGGAAGCGTATTCGTATATCAAAACACTCGTACATCAAAGCAAATTTTCTCATAAGAAATAATGGAAACTCAGATTATTTGTTCCACAACCCGAAACACTACATAAAAATAATAAATACAAAATATAAAGTCAAAAGGCGAGAAGGAGGTGGGGTGTGTGTGTGAGAAGGAGAGGAGGAGGGGTGTGTGTTTGAAGGGGCATGATGTCCAATGATGCGCGCATGCGCACACACATAATGGAATCAGTCTGACAGAGAGAGAGAGAGAGAGAGAGAGTGAGAGAATGGATCTTTAACTTCTCTAATGAGACGTTTTTTTTTTGCTTTTCACGTGCGCACACACGTGTTATAAGAAACAGTACACGTGCACTGTACACACACATACTAACACAAAATAAAAGATGCTTTAAACTCACACACTTGGTCACAGTGTTATAGTAAACAGTACATGCACGCACGGATGTTGATTATACTATTGAGAGACGCGCACTAAGACCAAGTGAAGGTGACGATTACCCACAATTCCGCAGAGAAAGAGGGAGAGAGAGAGAGAAAAACCATTGGCTCAGTTGTGATTACGTGACGTTCGGCATCAAAACAAGAAGCGCATGCGTGCTACATGATGCATGCGTGCTTTTCTTTGATACCAAGACGTTTTTCAAGTCAAAATTTATTTAAGATTTTTGCTCATCTTGTGGAACACTCGCAAACCGTGTTACTCGCAATTCGAGGTTCCACTGTACTAGGTTATTTTAAACGGTTTTGTTGACTACATAGTTGCATAATTGTTATGGCATAATTACAGGTCCATCAGTATTAATGTTCAATGTTGAAAAGAATCAAAATAAAGGAACACTGAAGAAGATGGGTGTGACCAAACTTTTGACAGCTACTGCTACAAACACACACACACACAGTCCACCTGCTGAATGTTCATGAGAATGAATGCAGCGAAAACTGAGCCACCTCAGATGGAATTGTCATTCATGAACTTGCAGCCTTCTTTAGAATTTTTGCATCATTCAAATATTTTATTTCTGTACTTGAAGTTACCTGTAAATGTCAGTTTTACATGTTCGTTTGTGAGAAATTTTCTAATATATAATAGATGGTTTCAAGCAACATTGGTCCTTCATGCAGGATTCAGTGGATTTTGAGACTCACTTGTATTGCAGGATGCACCTGACTAGCCACTTCTGAAAGTGCAGCAATCTATGGATTCAATCCAATCCAACCCAATCCAATCCTTTCTCCCTTGCCTTGCTTGGAGGTTCCCCAAAAGCTGTGAGAATTTTGCTAGGAAATATAGTTAAAATGGTACGCTAATGGTACACAATTTTGGTAGTTCACATCCCCATGAGGGGAAGAAGGGTTGTAATTACAGTACCTTTTCAGGACACATCAACTTTTGCTATGAAATGCTGCCATTCCATGCTAGTCAGGGCTATGAGAGGTTAAGAAATGGTGCCTGAAATTGCATATAAGCCATCTATAAAGATTGACAAATCACAGAACCTCCTTAACCTGCTTGGTGGAAACCCATGAAAGGGACTTCAGAAACATGAAACCCACACTTCTCAAGTTTGATCCAAATAGGATTTGTGAAAAAAATGGCCCTAAAGCACATACATCACATGCTGAACATTCTTATGCAATTTCATGGTGCACTTTTGTATTGAAGCAGTGGGTGTATTGAACATCAGTGTCTTTCTAACTGCGTTGGATCTTGTGTTTGAGTTCAATTCCACCAGGTACTCCACAGACCGACTGCGCGTTGCGCTTCTCGTCTCGTTGCTATCCGGSCAGGCAGCTGAGTGGGCCACGGCGGTTCTCAGATCAGACTCGGACACGGCCTACTCRTATGGAGAGTTCACCCACCAACTAAAATTGACTTTTGAACATCCTGCTGCTGAGGTGGAGACCGACAGCAAACTGTACCATCTGCGGCAGGGTGGGTCGTCCGTGAGCCGCTACACCGCAGATTTACATACCCTTGCTGTGCAGACCACCTGGGGGGGATGCCACCCTCCAAACGGCCTACTACGAGGGCCTGGCTTCACGCATCAAGGACGAGCTCGCCGGACGAGAGTTTCTGACCACGCTGGAGGGATTGATTCAACTCGCCCTCCGGATTGACCAGCGCCCATCACACACTTCTCACACTCCAAAAATGTCAAAAGTGCCAAAAAGTTGGGGGTGGAAACTGAAGCGTTATCCCAGCCTGTTCGAGTAACATCTGTCGCCCCTTTCCTCCAGCCCTATTACCACCCAGACTCCGACCCATTACCCTCACCATTGATCAACACCAAGAATTAATCAGCTTCCACCTCACCTCCATCTCATCACCACCCTTCATCCTCGGATATCCCTGGCTACTTCAACATGACCCTCTCATCTCCTGGTCTCAAAACCGGATCCTACAATGGGGACTGACCTGCCTCGAACTCTGCCAACGCCATCTCCACTGCATATCGGGACCTGGCTGAAGTCTTTTGTAAGAAACGTGCCAACTACCTTCTTCCTCATCGCCACTATGATCTGCCTATTGAACTCCAGCCAGGCTCCATTCCTCCCCGCGGCCGTCTATATTCTCTCTCCACCACCAAGATGCGGGCGATGGAGGAGTATGTGTCATCCGCTCTCCGCCAAGGTACCATCCAACCCTCCTTCTCACCCGCCGCTGCAGGATTTTTCTTCGTAAAGAAAAATTCGGGCGACTTATGCCCTTGTGTCGACTATCGGGAGCTAAACAACATCACCATAAAAAACAGACACCCGCTGCCTCCAATTCAGCCCTGGACGCCCTCTCTGGTGCCACCATTTTCACAAAGTTGGACCTCCAGAGCGCCTACAACTTGGTGCGTATCAGAGAGAGCGATGAGTGGAAGACAGCCTTTATCACCCCGACTGGACATTATGAAAGCCTAGTCATCCCTTTTGGACTCTGTAACGCTCCAGCGGCTTTCCAGCACTTCATTAACGATGTTCTCAGGGACATGTTGGGACAATTTGTATTTGTCTACCTAGACGATAGATTGATTTACTCCCGCACCGCCGAAGAACACACCCAACACGTCAGGGTGGTCCTCAAGAGATTGCTCGCCGACCGACTGTACTGTAAGTTGGAGAAGTGCGCTTTTCACAAGCGCTCCACCACGTTCCTGGGCTTTGTCATTTCGCCCCGGGGTGTGGCCATGGACCCACAGAAACTGGAGGTTGTACGTCATTGGCCCCTACCCAAGACTCTCAAACAACTTCAACAGAAGAAGATGACAATATTGTTTTGGGACAAAACCAGACTGGTTGAACATGTCATGGTGCACTTTTGTACTGAAGCAGTGGGTGTATTGAACATCAGTGTCTTTCTAACTGCGTTGGATCTTGTGTTTGAGTTCAATTCCACCAGGTACTCCACAGACCGACTGCGCGTTGCGCTTCTCGTCTCGTTGCTATCCGGGCAGGCAGCTGAGTGGGCCACGGCGGTTCTCAGATCAGACTCGGACCTGGCCTACTCGTATGGAGAGTTCACCCACCAACTAAAATTGACTTTCGAACATCCTGCAGCTGAGGTGGACACCGACAACAAACTGTACCATCTGCGGCAGGGTGGGTCGTCCGTGAGCCGCTACACCGCAGATTTACATACCCTCGCTGTGCAGACCACCTGGGGGGGATGCCACCCTCCAAATGGCCTACTATGAGGGCCTGGCTTCACGCATCAAGGAGGAGCTCGCCGGACGAGAGCTTCCGACCACGCTGGAGGGATTGATTCAACTCGCCCTCCGGATTGACCAGCGCCTGCTGTCTCGTCTAAGGCCAGTCCCCCGCACCCTGCCACCCATCACGCACTTCTCACACTCCATGCCTCGACCACCAGCTTTCACGACCACCGCTATGACACCCGCCGGATCTTCACCTCCCGCTGTGGTTGACACAGGAGCCAGGGAACCCATGCAATTAGGCCGTGCCTCCTTGAACCCCGCAGAGCGAGAACGACATTTCAGGGAGGGACTCTGCGCCTATTGTGGGTTGGCGGCACACCATAGAGCTATCTGCCCTCTACGCCCGGGAAACGCCCAGGCCCGGTGAACCAGGGGTGCAGTTCACCGGGTCCTCTTCATCTCGACGCCACCATGCCCAGAGTCTCACGTCTCTTGGTTCAGGTACACCTCCAATTTGGCCACAAACGAGTCCAAAGTTCCGCGTTCATTGATTCCAGTGCCGCTGGAAACTTTATTGACTCCTCCTATACCAAAAAGTTGGGGGTGGAAACTGAAGCATTATCCCAGCCTGTTCGAGTAACATCTTTCGCTCCTTTCCTCCAGCCCTATTACCACCCAGACTCCGACCCATTACCCTCACCATTGATCAACACCAAGAATTAATCCGCTTGCACCTCACCATCTCATCACCACCCATCATCCTCGGATATCCCTGGCTCCTCGGATATCCATGGACCAACCATGGACCCACAGAAACTGGAGATTGTACGTCATTGGCCCCTACCCAAGACTCTCAAACAACTTCAACAGTTTCTTGGGTTTGCATACTTCTATTGTCGCTTTATCCGGGACTACAGTACAGTCGCAGCACCTTTAACCGCACTGATTCGCCCATCATCTCATCACTTTCAACTCAACTCCACTGCCATCACCGCATTCCACGAACTTTGCCATCGATTCACCACCGCTCCAATTCTCCTCCATCCAGATGCTAACCAACAGTTCGTTGTGGAGGTGGACACCTCAGATGTGGGCGCTGGTGCTGTTCTCTCCCAACGGGGTCCAGACCAGAAACTACTCCCTTGTAGTTTCTTCTCCAAAAAATTTGACCCCACTCAGCAGCGATACGGGGTAGGGGACCGCGAGCTGCTGGCCATAAAGTGGGCATTGGAAGAATGGTGACACTGGCTCCAGGGCACCAGAGAACCATTTATCGTCTGGACCGACCACCAAAACCTTATCACCATCAGGAATTTGAAACAACTCAACCCAAGGCAGACGTGGTGGGCTCTGTTCGAGCACTATGACTTCCATCTATCATACCGCCCGGGGTCAAAAAACATCAAAGCCGACGCTCTCTCTCGACAACATGAGGAGGACGTCCCCCGGGCAGACCCCGCGCCTGTCCTACCATCTTCCAAGATCATCGCCCCGCTCCGTTGGGAACTGGAGACGAGGGTTTGCCAGGCACAAGCCACGGAAACCGAACCGGCAGGTGTGCCGCCTGGACGACTCTACGTACCTGGGAACATCAAGGCCGACGTCATTCAGTGGGGCCATTCCTCGCCACTGTCAGAGCACCCAGGCAGGCAGCGCAACCTTAAATACATTCAGCGCGCTTTCTTGTGGTCCTTAATGGCCAAGGACATCGAAGAGTTCATCCAGGCGTGCCCAGTGTGCGCCAGGGCCAAGACCTCCAACCAACCAACACCAGGGGAACTCCAGCAACTCCCAGTTCCCAGTCGACCCTGGACGCACATTGCCATTGATTTCTTCACGGTCCTGCCGGTCTCCGAGGGAAAGAACGTCATCATGACCATAGTGGATCGGTTTTCCAAAGCTGTGCACCTGGTGGCCCTCACCGGACTCCCGTCAGCTAAAAGGACAGCCGAGCTGATATTAGAGCACATAGTCCATCTGCATGGGTTCCCAAAGGACATCGTCTCGGACAGGGGGCCCCAATTCACTGCACGGTTCTGGAAGGCCTTCTGCCGTCTGATCAATTCTACCTCCAGTTTCTCCTCGGGCTACCATCCCCAAACTAATGGTCAGACGGAACCAACCAACAACTGGAGCGCTACCTGAGATGTTTCATTGCCGACCGCCAGCGCTCCTGGGCCCGCAACCTCATTTGGGCGGAACTATCACACAACCTCCACGTCTCCTCCGCCACGACGTTGAGCCCATTTGAGGTATGCCAGGGTTTCCAACCTCCTATGTTCGAACATCAAGAACCGGAGGTTGAAGTACCCTCGGCCCAACAGTTGGTCCGAAGGTGTCGACGGTCCTGGATTCAAGCCAAGGAGGCCATCCAGTGCGCCAACATCCGCTACACCTTACAACATCGCCGTCGACACCCTCTGGGACGATTGTACCACACAGGTGACAAGGTATGGCTGTTCACACAAAACCTACATCTCTACACAGAATCCAAAAAACTCTCACTCAGATTCATCGGGCCGTATCGTATCACCCTCCGTGTCAATCCTGTCACCTACCGGCTCCAGCTGCCTGTGGCGCTCCGGATCCACCCGGTATTCCACATCTCACAACTCAAACCCTTCATGACGTCACCCATGGTTACAACCACCCACCCTGCTCCTCCTCCCTGTATCATTGAAGGTGGTCCTGCCTACACCGTTCGCCGGATCCTTGATTCACGTCCTCGAGGCAGAGGGTTCCAGTACCTGGTCGATTGGGAAGGTTACGGTCCCGAGGAGCGATCTTGGATTCCGGCTCGGTTCGTCCTAGACCCCAAACTCATCCGGGACTACCGTCGTCGGATATCCTCCACCCCAGGACCGTCGAGAGTCGGTCCTGAACAGGGGGGTACTGTCATGCACACTCTTAACATGACCGGCACTAGGACCCAGGAAGCATAAAAGGAGACAAAATGGCGCTTCACATTGCTCAGTCATTGAGTTCGCCCATGCCTTTGCCGATGCTTCGCCAACTATTCTGTGAGTACTCACCGATTCAGGTTGCTTCTTTGATTGAGTGTGTGTTGCTAGAGCATGGGTTTATTTGTGTAGATCCTTGCTCTTTGCGTAAGAGAGTTCTTAGACTAAACGCGTGGTTATCCTGCCTACTCACGCTACTTCCATGTTTGGGTTTACCATCTACGCTACATGCTACATGTGGATGTAATTTGCATATTCTCTCCATGCATGGTGGGTTTCCTCCGGGTACTATAGTTTCCTTCCACAGTCCAAAGACAAATACAGATTAGGCTAAATGGCATTCCCAAATTGCCCAGAGTGTGTATATGTGTGTGCCCTGTGATGGATTGGCACCCTGTCCATGGTGTACCCAGTCTCGTGAACTAAGTCTCCTGTGATGACTTCAGGCTCCCTGTGTCCCTGTATGGATAAAACCCCCAAAAATATGGAGTGAATCTAAAAACAATTACAAAGGCATCTAGAAATCCTCTGAATGTCTTTCTGTCTTCTGTGTCTGTTGTGACATCTATGGCTGCAGTCATAATAAAAAAAAAAAAACTCCTAAAAATGGTTGGATGAATGATGGATTACTGAACTCTAAATTCATTTACATTTAGGCATTTGGCAGATGCTCTTATCTTGAGCGACTTACAAAATCGGTTTGAAGTTTCCATCTTTAGATATATCCTTCCACTGGGTTACTGTAGGTTACTAACACCTTGCTTGCTTAAAAATGAATCAGAATGCCAATTGTGACGGGTTTGAAGGGTGACACCACAAACACGGACTTGATGCAAGGTCTTACGGAAAAGAGGTCATTTTATTTAGAAAAATGGTTAAGGAAAGGGTTAAGGAGGGAATAAGGGAAAAAATGAAGGAAAGGATGCACATGCAGGTCTGTGGGCAGTGGCATGCGAGCAGAGGCTGGTAAAAGCTGTAAGTGGTCAAAGTGGGCCCACATGGGCAGCAGCTCCTGCAATCTTCTTTGACTGGCACTTCTCATGATTGGCCAAACTGGCTCCTCCTAGCTCTCATTGGTGCAACAGCAGGCAGTTATCTCCTGGACACTCTCGAACCTGCTGGAATTCTTGGTGCTAGCTCTGCTGGGACGTGCTGCATTCCTGGATGAGGTCAGAGAATGGGGAGAACCCCATGGTACAGATGATCCTAGATTTTGGCACTAGTGTGAGAAGGGTAATTTGTGTTTAAGGAAGACAGGCACTTGCAGTCATTTGGAGTCGAGAGTTTTTATGAATTTTTATGAGTTTTGATAACTTTTCAACACGCTCTCATATATGCACTTAAACACACATGCTCTATACTCAGTGCTCTGGTTCAGTCTCTGTCTCATGCTCTCTCTCTCTGCCAGCACAAAAAGACAAATAAATTTGTCTAATGAGCCACACATAGGAGGCATTACAATAAGTACTCCTTGTTGGTTTCACACACCATCAACAACACTGCGCACTCTCTTCCAATTGTGATTACAAATTCTTCATCTACAGTGTAGGTATCATGTTCGGAGGATATTTTAAGTGCCAAGTTAACAGGTCTTGGTTACATTAGCTCATATGGTGTGAAATATATTTTATATAATTGTGTGCATGAACCAAGGGCTTTACGAATTTGTGCCATTGCAACTTGTCTTTGTCTCCTAATGTTTTTAACATGACTAAAGGTGTTCCATTGAAACATTCCAGTGGGTTTCCTCTAGGATAATGGATTCTACTTTTCTGTTCTATTCTAATATGGATTTATTTCTTCTCTCAACACATCTTCAAAATCACACCTTCCCACTTAGCTTACATGTATACTTCACCTCCTAGCTGGCTTGCCAATTTGTAACTACTTGGTGGGGCAAAAGAATTCCATACGTTGAAGGGCAACTTTAGATCCATCAGCCATTAAATCTGATATTGCCATTCCTCAAGTGCAGGACCTCCTATCACTGAAACTCAGCCTAGTTCTTGCAGACTTTTATCCCACCAAAGCTGTGGAACTAAAGCATAATGTATCCAAATGCGACTTAGGAGTAGTCCTATTCCAGGAGGGAGCATATGAATTCAAGGCATTAAATGAGACTGAAAAGAGCTATGCTTAAATCGAAAAAGAGTTTCATGCAGTATTCTTTGAATGCAAAATATTTTACCAGCATCTGTATGGATGACATTTGACCATCAAATCGGACCACAAGCTGTTAAAATAAGTTATGCGAAAGCCAATTTAATGTTATCACCAATCACCAAGTCAGCATGGACCTACAGGAGAACACAGTGATTAGCTGTGCTACAGTGAGTGACTGTGAAAATGGCAGAGATAAAAAGCACAAAGCTCAAGATTAACAGCTCTCAACACTGAGACAGAACACTGTCCAACTGTGTTTGACTGATGGCACTAGTCTAGTGACCCAGTGTAAGTATCTATCCAATGATGGAAACTTCAAAGCACTTTTTTATCTCTGGATAAGAGCGTCTGCCAGAGATGGGTAGGGTAGAAGTAAAAAGTAGAAATAAAGTAGTAAAATCCAAAATATTACTCAAGTAAGAGTAAAAATGTATTTGGTGAAAAGATTCCAGTACTGAGTAACTTAATCAATCATAGTGTCCAACTTATATTTTAGAAATTATAATAATTACATATTAGTATATATACAAGCACCACTAACTAGAAAGATACATTTCATGAAGAAAATGTGAGTGGTGCTTGCCATGTCGTAGATATAGCTGATATCATAGTCATAGATATTGCTGATGTAAAAACTGACGTTCGTCTCAATGTTAAGTCTATGGGACTTTTTGGGGCGATTAATTGCCGCCAGGGGCAATTAACCACCCACCTTAGAAAAGTCATAGCACCCTATTCCCGAAGAAGCTGCACGATTTGACACCTCATTCATGGGTCTATGACAAATGGTACGGGACTAGTTATGCGCCAAACTTTTGTACAGAAGAATAAGAAAAATATATATATATACGTAACTAGAGAGGTACATTTCCTGAAGAAAATGTGAGTGGTGCTTGCCATGGCATGTCATAGCTAATGTTGGTCTCAATGTAAATTCTATGGGATTTTTTTGGGGCAATTAACTGCCCCGTGTGGGGGTAATTTACTGCCGACCGCTTAGAAAAGTCATAGCACCATTCCCGACTAAGCCACACGATTTGACACCTCATTCATGGGTCTACGATAACGGTGCGGGACTAGGTATGTGCCAAACTTTTGTAGGCAGGAAAAACTAATAGTAAATATAACACTAGAGAGGTACATTTCCTGAAGAAAATGTGAGTGGTGCTTGCCGTGGCAAAACTTTGGAGTCATGCTAACAACATGCTAAGCACTCCAGCATCATGTTAGTGACTTTCTAATGATGTTGCGAGTAACATGCTAAGCACCCTAGCATCATGTTAGAGACATTAATGATGTAGCTAGCAACATGCTAATGTAGTAAACATAATGCCAGCAACATGGTAATAAGCTAAACGTCATCCAACCAACACACTAAGCACCCTAGCATCATCTTAGCAACATTCTAATGATGTTGCTTGTAAAATGCTAATATAGTTAGCATAATGCTAGCGACATGCTAATCATGTTATTAGTGAAATGCTACTATAGTTAGCATACTTCTAGCAACATGCTAATATTGTTAGCCTCATGCTTGCAACATTCTAATTGTGTTAGCAACATGCTAACAGCATGCTAATGATGTTTCATGGGTGTATGACGAACGGAAAGTGTCTAGTCATGCACCGAATTCCCCATTATAAGTTAATGGGGCAAATTTGGGCACCTGTTTTGCCCCGGGGGTAAAACCTATACCCTCTTGCGGGGTATGTTCGAACACAGATTGCTAGCCTCTTCAAATGTGGTAAATTTGAGATTTCTACCAAATTCCCACTCTGTGCTTCAATCTGCGAAAGTTGGTCTCAATGTTGTCTATGGGATTTTTTTGGGAGATTAATTGCCTCATGTGTGCCTGCCCCCTCAACAAAGTCTTAGCACCTAAATCCTGAAAAAGCCGAATGATTTGACCCCCCTTTTTTGGGTGTATGACAAACGATACAGTTCTAGTTTCACTCCAAGTCCCCATTATAATTCACTGGGGCAAATTTGGGAGCCTCTTGCCCCCCCGGGGGTAAAACCTACACCCTCTTGCGAGGTCTGTCTGACATAGCTTGCAAGCCTCTTCAAATGTGGTAAACTTAAGATTTCTATCAAATTCTCACTCTGCACTAGAATTCGTCAAAGTTGGTATCAATGTTAAGTCTATCGGATTTTTTGGGCCAGTTAAATAATAATAATTAAAATAATTGTGTAGCTGAATGTAGTGGAGTAAAAGTAGAATTTCTTCTTCACAAATCTACTCAAGTAAAAGTAAAAAGTATGGTGCAGTAAAACTACTCATAGATTTTATTTTTTTTTTAAAGTTTCTTAAGTAAGTCGTTACTACCCACCTCTGGCCTCTTCCATAGCTGTAGAAGATGGCGCTTGTTGACTGTATCTTCATTTGTCCAGTGTGCATTAATTTGTCATGAAATTTTTGTAACAAAATAAAACTGAGAGGTAGTTTAAATGTATTAAAACAAAAACACAAAGTACAAGCACCACCTTCATAAGAATTATGGCTAAGGCTAAGATACTAACTTCTATTGCAAAACACCAAGGGAACATGAACAAAGAAACTATATGGGAAAACAAAAGGAAAGTGAACTTCAAACAGTGAACTAAACATAACACAGGACCTACTAAAACAAGCACTATAAATAGGTACACTAATTAGACAAGACCGGTGAAACACAAGCAGCTTTGTTTCAATTATAAACTTTAATCTAATTTGATGACAAAAAGTAGGAACTTTTGAAAAGCATAAATCAATAATGACCAAGAAAAATCAACAATAATGACCTAGACAGTGATCTTTTTGTTAACAAAAATGAGACATATTAATTGAGAACCTATTTTAAAAGACAAAGACAAGATAGATAGATAAATAAATAAATAAATAAATGAGAAATCTCTGAAAACAAGAGTTAAAATGTTTTATATTTTTGATGAATGAACAAATGATTTTTAAATAAATTTATCAGCCAATCTAACAATTGGCACATATTTACTTTACAGACTGCAATAGGACACCATATGATTGGTGGCATATTAATAATAATAATAAATATAGTTGCAAGCAACAATGACGGGCCCAAGCACCCTGTGTCATCGCCACCCCGGGCACACCGCACAACCTGTGTTATTTGAATGTGTTAAGACCTTGAAAAAGCCATCGCCACTCGGTTGCACCGCACAACCTGCACACATCACACACTATACAGGACTAATTTGTGTGCGTGTGTGTGTGTGGTGTGTGTGCGTTGTGAGGGAGGTGTGTGTGTGTGTGTGTGTGTGTGTGTGTGTGGTGTGTGTGCGTTGTGAGGGAGGTGTGTGTGTGTGTGTGTGTGTGTGTGTGAGAGAGGTATGTGTGCGTCGTGAGAGAGGTGTGTGTGTGTGTGTCGTGAGAGGTGTGTTTGTGTGCGCGAGTATAAACATTTGTAATATGGGTATACTGTATGTATGTGTGCATGTGTGTGATGTGTGAGTGTGTTTGTGTGCATGCATGCATGTGTGTGTGTGTGCACACATTACTGTGTAAGGGTTAGTGTGTGTGAGAGTGAGGGAGAGAGGTGTGTGACGTGTAGAAGTGTCAGTCTGTGTGTGACGAGTAAATGTGCTTGTGTTTGTTTGTGTGTATGGTTTGAGTCTGTGCATATTAACATTAGTGAAATGTGTGTTAGTGTGTGAGATGTGTTTGTTTGTTAAAACAGGGCTAATGTCAGTTTGGGCCCTAAATATTTTTTGAGTGCATTAGTGTGTGTGTGTGTGTGTATATGTGTGTGTGTGTGTGTGTATATGTGTGTGTGTGTGTGTATATGTGTGTGTGTGTGTGTATATGTGTGTGTGTGTGTGTGTGATGTCACAGAAGGTGACACTGAATATAATGTTACTCAATATAATGCTACACAGAAAGTTATTAATAATTTTTTGGCGTACGTTTAAGACATTAGCACGGCTGACCCGTTTGAGATATCGAAAATCCCTCCGCAATTTTGCMTCCTCAATGTCTTTAGATCTCTTTGGCCCAGTTTGGTAGTGATTGTATAATTTCCCTAGGAGGAGTATATCAAAACCCATTGGGTGAGTTTTTGCGAACGACCCAAAATAACCGGCCTCCTGTTGAGTTTAGCCCAGGACATGCAGTGCGAAAGCTGTTCGGCTCGATGAGTTCTAAATGTGTACCACGTTTCGTGTGCCTAGGTGAAAGTGTGTATGAGCTAGGCAGCAAAAAATCTCGTGTGGGGGCCCCTTTAGGCCTCGGGCCACTAGACTCTCAGGCATCCTGACGGCAGTAGATTCCAACCTGTCTGCCAGGTTTCATGAGCTTTTGAGCATGTTAAGACCCCCAAAAAGTCCAAAAGGTTGGAAAAAAAAAATCCTAAGGAAAACAAGAGGGCCCTTCAAACTCTATGACGACATAGGGCTTATGTCATAGTGCTTGGGCCCTAACAAGAGGGCCCTTCACACACTATGACGACATAGTTATGATGTCATAGTGCTTGGGCTTAATAATCCTAAGGAAAACAAGAGGGCCCTTCACACACTATGACGACATAGGGCTGATGTCATAGTGCTTGGGCCCTAATTAAAATCCTTAGGAAAACAAGAGGGCCCTTCACACACTATGACGACATAGGGCTGATGTCATAGTGCTTGGGCCCTAATGATGGTATTGGTTTATTCAGCATTAGGGTTTACAACCATACACAAATTGAAACGCTTCTAAACGCGTCTTCAAATTTTAATGGACGGTTTCCTAGTTGACCTGCTTTAGCCTTGGCTTGGTAGGATCCCAGCATGAAACGCCAAGGTGAGAGTCGCCTTTGAACCTAAGAACTCACGTTTCAAAAATAGGTCATGTTTCTAAAGTTCTCTGCTTTGTGACTTTCACAAGTACAACCAAGAATAGTAGCAGTAGTTGAATCAGAAGAGGAAGCTGAGACAGAGATGAAGAAGAAGAAGAAGAAGAAAAAGAGAGTATTGGGTTTTCTCCTAATGTTAGGATACTTATTAAGGTTCACAGAGTGGTGGTGCTATTGGGTCACTACATCTTGGTGCTTGGTTTTGCCATTAAGGGGGAAAACTACTGACCTAAGTATTGAGAAGACCCTAAATTCCCTTTGGGGTTTCGCTAACTGGATGGGATGATACGGTTATTCACTGGGCTTTGTGATGAGCTAGGTTGCTTCAGTTGTAGCTCAGTGGTAGGGCTCACCGTCTGAGCGCATCAGATGAACTCCTGTAAGGTCTTACCAAAACACTCCATCTTTTGTATTGCAGTGAACCTCTCAAACCACCTGTGGCTTTTAGCAAAACCGTGCAAGGTTTGGGGAAGGCACGTCAACGACTAACTGGCCTGATGAGGAAATGGGCCAAACCTTGTGGCTACCCATCAATGGCCACAGATTGTGCACCCAAGCCTTCGCCCAGTTAGTTTTGTTGACTCCTTCTCCGCTGCACGATTGCTGATGCCTGCTGCGTGCTCACAGCACAATGCTAGGACCAAGTGATTCGGTTACACTCCCAGCCAGCATCAGATAACGTGACTCACGCGCTGTAACTCACCATGAGGGCAATCTACACTAGTCAAGCACTAGGGACAGCGCTATCAACTACCAGGCTTAAGCGAAGGGAAACCGATGAGGTTTGGGCTCAGTTAGTTAAAACTGAGTAAGAAAAATAAGACCTAGTGGATAGAGAGAGAATTTTTTTAAATTAAAATTTCTAATTGTAGTCAAATAATTTAAAATTAAAGCCAACTATTGAGCTTTAATTAACACTAAAACTGGTAGAAGCAATTTGTAATTAACTTAATCGATCACTTATCATTGAATTAGGCACCCAACTCTAATTGATTACTTAATGAATTTGAAAATTTAAAAGTAATAAGGATAGTTGACGATCAACTGTCATCAGTGTACAGCTGCTTTATGACAGTGACCATATTAAAAGCACTATACAAATAAAATTGTATTGAATTCCATTATGTGGTCGATTAGTGCCAGCTGGTTAGAGAAGAAATTATCAAAAGTAGTGTGTGGAAGTCTATTTTAGTGGCAGTTTTGTAACACTCGACCAAGGTGAACAAGCGTACAGTCGAGCGCGCACAGAAAAGAGATGTTGTATGCATGTGCAGGCAGAGTCGAGCGCACAGCAGAAGTATGTTTCGTGCACACACAGAAAACATGTTTTGCACGCAGATTATGATGATCATAACAGCATACTGAATTTCATTCTTATCATAAGCGCTGCTGACTGACATCGGTTTATGTTTGAATTTTATAGTCATTTAGTTTCATTTATTTCAATTAATAAATCTACTATCAGAGGTGGAAAGTAACGAATTACATTTACTCGCGTTACTGTAATTGAGTAGTGTTTTTGTGTACTTCTACTTTTTAAAGTAGTTTTTAAAATCTGCAATTTTACCTTTACTTAAGTATGTTTTGTTTGAAGTATTGTAATTCGCTACATTTTAAATCATATGTGCTACTGAGTAAAACAAATTAATGAAAATGCAAAAAATATTATGCTTCGCATAAATGCTTCATTGCACTTGCGTGTGTGTATCGTGTCCTGTTCGTGTGCCGCTCCAGACTCCACTCCAGGTTTTCTGACTGTCCCCACATCGGCCTGACCTTTCACACGGTCGCTTCCGCCCTGAGAGTGACGTCATCAACCAGCGCCACCATATATAAACCGGAAAGAGATGCGGGAAAGAGGAAAGAGATTGTGATTTTGGTGGTTTTGATATTTGGTTGTGACTTTTTGCCTCCCATTGACTTTGATTACTGCTTTGGTCTTTGTATATATTTGTAGATAATTTCACTGTATGTTTGTGCACTCACCAGTAGTAGGTGGTGGCGTGGCTGCCATTTATTTTGGGAAGAGGGAATTTATTCATTGTTTTTGGTTTAGGGAGTCAGGGAAGGTACCTGTATTTTTGTTTGTGTGGGGTTTTTTTTGCAGGTAATCTAGCTACTAAATATAAATACCATTTAGTTTATTATTTTGGCCTGGGTCCACCCTGAATCTGATCCTCCTCCTCCTCCTCCTTTATTTCATCAGTTAATGACTGGATCTAGTTCTTTCTGCCATATACCACCATTTCCATACAGTTTAAAATAGAACCCTG
>QMIH01001375.1:119570-154285 GCA_003987875.1 Clarias batrachus | reverse complement strand
AATGTAATCTGTTATTCAGACAATTTATGTAATCCGTGAGCCAGACAGCAGTCATTCCCAATCCAGTAGTGTGTGTGTGTGTGTGTGTGTGTGTGTGTGTGTGTGTGTGTGTGTGTGTTAAAGAGAGATAGAAGTGGATTATTTTCTTATGGTTGCAAAATACAAATGTTTACTCTTACATAATACAAATGTTTACTCTTACACTATACATGAACAATTTGTTTATTCCCATTATCCTATTATTACTCTAAATAAGCTCAGTTTGTTCCACCAAGAAACTCGAAAGCACAAAGCTCTCCGTCCTGAACACACTCTCATGGTGGAAAATGGACTGACCACTACATAGTGATCAAACTTCCATAAACAATAAACATGTTAAAAACTAGAGACGGGGGAACTTATCAATTCTATGTATAGCTTTTTGTACATTTTTTGTGTTGCAATTCATCTTGCCACACGGACTCCAAAACAGTTTCATTTATTTATACTTTTGAACTTTTACACTTGCATTTGAGGGGTTAAAATGTTGCTGTTCCTCTATAATCCTACAGGTGGTGCTCTCTAAATTATTTACAGACTGGAAGGCAGCAGAGTGTCCCATGTGGTACGAGCAACTTATTTGCAAAATTAGTTTAAAGCTGTAACCAAATCTAAAGAGAAAAAAAAATGGAAAAAAGAATGAGGATATTTGTAAAAGCATGATACTTATAGACCCGCAATAGAAATGGAATGAGCACCAAGGCATTGTGATAACATGGTGATTCCCATCCCTGTTAGTAAGACTGTTACTAACCTGTTAGTATTATCCTTCTGCGTTAGCCAGCAGTACTGTAAGAGCTGCTGGTATAGAAATTTAATCAACACCTTTTGATCAATCAGATGCGAGAATCCACCAGAACTGCAAAGTGTGAATGCACAGTATGATGCTGTTTTGTTTCATCTCTGACGTTTCCTACTCAGCTTGACAGGGCAAACACCCATTTTAGTTCCATCAAAAACTGTAAAACAAGCTTTTTAAATATCTGGTGTTGAATGACTTCATGTGTCAAAGTTCTTGACTACAAAAAATGCCCATGCCTACAGTGTGTGTGTGGGTGTGAGCACTCGGGCATGTCTCTGGGAGGGCACACATGTGTGCATGGCTTTGCTCCTGTGTGCACACAAAATCCTAAAGTGATGCGGTTCACCAGTCTCCATATGCTTCTCCTTAGTCACCAAATGTGCTTCAGTATGGGCCGTGACAGCGCCACCTCCACATGGTTATTTAGGTAGGACATGCCAGCTGCCACAAGCTGCATTCTTCTCTATCGTCTCCCTTTACTGCTGTAAATAATTAGCTAATTAGACTCAATGATGCTTCTGTGAGCTTGGGGATAAAGTAAACATGGACCAGACAGGACAGTGGAAACAAGCAGAGATTCAAGGGAAGCAGACGGCATTGAGGCGGAGGGGGGAAAAAAAAAAAAAAACAGAACACCAGAAAGAGGAAAAACCACAGACTTGGGAATGTTGTAAAAAAAAAAAAAACTGGGTGATTTAGAAAGCGTGGGCATTCTGCTGTGTGTAAAATGCTGAAACGCGCAGTTATTTCGACACCCGCACTATTCCCGTGCAATCTTTCAAGAAGAGAACGATCGGGCGGGTTTAAACTCGGCTATATTATGAGCACAGGCTGCTCTTGCCTGCAGCGAAACAAACCTATTTGCATAGAAGTTGCTAGAAGGGGGAAATGAAATGAATGCTCGCCTCTAGTCTATGACTGAAGCGGTCAAAACAACAAACAACCACGAAAAAAGTCTGGGAGCAGATGATGACGATCTGCGCACACACGCATCTAACCTAAAGTGCTGATGGCACCGATTCATGCTGAGAACTGGGAGCACAGCCACATCATAGCTGATGTATGGCTGGAGCGTACACCGAGACATTGTCCACAGGGTATCTGGCAGCACCCAGCGAGCACTCGTCAAGTCCTAGCAACAACACGCAGGAAAGTGGATTAATCCAGAGCTGGGTTACCTGCTCAAGCATGCAGAGTACTCATACTGTATTTAACCTTGAGGAGGGAAAACTGTTCAGCACAAATGCTACATTAGAGTTGAACACAGACTAAATAATCTAAAGCTGAAAAGATGGATGTTACAAATATGAGTGCAAATACAAAAAATAGGAGATATACTAAAATGTTTTTTGGGGTTTGTTTGTTTTTTCCCCACAGGGGATTTGATTGTGACTGAGGTCTTGAGAGTAATAAAAAAATATATTTAAAAAAACGTCACATGACTGAGTTTTTTCTTTGATTTGTGTTCCTTCATTCATTCTTAATGCCGGTCACATCTGGATTGCGGTTTCTTTTTTGGATGCCAATTAAGAACTTGAATGATGAAGCTGAGGTTAGGGAATTGAGAGTGTACTCGTATGCCTTTTAACAAGGCCAGCCCACCTTGTGTTTAAGTCCGGAGATACAGTATACTGTAGACACATACTGTAGATATACTGTAGTTATATACTGATACAGATTGAGATAACACAGATATACTACAGAGACAGATGTGCTATCTCACACACATGATCCCAGTCATGTACAGGCTTGAGAGCTGTGTTGTATTACAGCTAGATAATGGGGTTGGGGAAAGTAGAGTTTTCACACCTAGGAAAGCGTGAAAGCTTTCTCCGGTGCTCTGGTCTCCTGGGAGCCTATATACACCATGCACAGTCAGAGCCTATTTATTTCCTTTAGGGCTCTGCCACTATTAAATAAGGACGCATATACAGTACATAGGATGATCACACACACAGCTAGTCGGTACATTTGTGTGGGGACAAAACATGTCAGAACCCTGCTCACCTTCGCAATAACACCCACATACTAAAAAAACACCCTCAGAAGGACTATTTTAATATAAAGAGCACTTCTCTTCAATAACACGGGGCCAAATTGTAATTGTGGGGGTGCTAATATTTATATAAATAATAGTACTCTGTGTTGAAACAGTTCGAGTTTAAGCACAAAATGGTATTCATTTTTACATATTCATTCCAGGAAGGGTGCCAATAATTTTGATGGTACCTCCTACACATCCTGCCTTGCTGAGCACATGGCTCTTAAATTCATGTTCGAATAAGATAAACACAACCTTATCACAGTGCATTGTTATTAGACCATTCTGTGTTAGCATAACGCACTCTTACCAGGGTGTAGGTGTAACGTCCAACCTCATGACTCACATCTCTCGTACCTTTCCCTACAGTGGGGAGGAAGACCAGGAGAAGGAGGGAAAAGGGAGGTGGAGGAGGAAGAAGGAAGGGTTAATGGTTGTCTCACCTGCAGCTCCTTGTCGTTGTATTTGGATGGGTTCTTGCTGCCCTGGCTCTTCCTACGCAGTTTCTTCAGCTCGGCCTGACATTTCTCCAGGCTCTCGCCTTTGCTCTTGTGCTCCATCTGGTACTTCTTCAGAGCTGCCTTCAGGAGGGAAAAAACACAAAATCTTAGAGTACACAAAGTTTTCGAGTGACTTTTTTTTTTTTAGGACGAAAAGCTACAGATGTCGTAAACGTCCTCAATCAATCTCTTTGTGCTGATTAATTGGAGAATTCGTGAAAGTTTCTGAAGAAATATAATTTTATGTTTCGAAAAAGCAGCAAGCTGCATGATTTTCTGTATGAAGCAATGAATGATGGCTTAAGTACACACCTGGGCATTCTTAAATAATGCAGTTACAAGCTTTAAAGCTCATGTCCATAACTCACTAGCAGTTACCATGGCCACTAGAGCAAAAACCTTTTACATGACAAGTGCGCCCAGGGAGCTGTGCGAAACGAGATGAGATTGGCGGCTAGCGCTCATTTGTCATACAGTCAGGGCAAACCCACGGGCACAGCGTCACTCCTCGTTCACTTACCATGTTTTGCTTTCTTTCTGTGTCCCCTCAACTTAATAACACGACCCATAATAATTTATGAAGTACCGAAGCACATATTAGAGCTCTTAAGAGTTGACGCAATGCTCTGGAACTTATTTTAATGAGTGCAGAGATTAAAMTGAATAGATGGGAAGCACGAGTGTTTATGAGGCTGAGGCTGAGCCTTAGCCACAGGAGATGAAAAGAAAAGTCCAGATGTGGTTTTGGACGTTTTACTGATGATCAGAGGCCATAAATTGAAAGCTGGACTCCATAAACAAAACGCTCTTTATAAACGGCAGCACAGCACAGATGCTCAATCACACAGGCTGTCCAAGCGGGGGGGGGGGATTAGGCTGGAGTAGAGTTTGTGCTATAACAGAATCGCAGCCCATCCCTATCCCTAAGAGCAGCTTAATATTACTCTCTTACTGATTCACTTTAATCTAATTGTTTTCAGTGAATCAAATACGGCATACTTTTGATTTATTCGATTCAACATTCAGAGGGAGCTGTGTTTGAAAATCCTCCACAAGCTACATAATGTTATTTCTCTCTCATGTGCTAAATCTAAAAACAATATACTAATAAGAGAAATATATTTGACGTTAAACCATGCGTTCATCGCCAACATTGTGAGCGCAGTCGTTCACACACTGTACTTGTCATACTACATGTGTTACTGGAGAATTTCACTAGAAGGGACCGTAGAAATTCAAACCGTTTTCCATAAAGTAAATAGACATGGCTACGCTCGAGGAGTTTCCATGTCGATATTTAAGCTGGTACTTGACCTTCTGCGCATTTGTTACTTTGCAGCAGTAGGGATGCATCACACAGATGGGGTAACAGCACATATGGTTTCTTGAAACCTTGGCCAATTTTAATGCTGGCTGACTACACTATCCCTAGAGTTTGCATGAATATTGCATCTTGCGAGCATGTATGGAGTTGCACCACTTTCTGAGCATGTGGATAAATGAGGCAGACATCATGATTGTGTGTGTGGTTAAAAGCAAGTATAATTCTGCCCTGGGCTGTGATCAGGGCCTTAAATATTTGGACAGTAACAGTTTGCGTATTTTTGCTATTGTAACCCACCACAAAGCTTTTGAGCTTTTAATTCTAATTCTGTAATAGAAGTCATTCCTAAACAACTAATGCAATATATTTGTTTAACCCCATTGACTTCAGCTGAAAGTCTATACATCTTGATTGCTTCAAAATGCTTATGGATCTGAAAGGATTCTGGATCCCATGTACAAACTGCCATTCACATTAAATATTAATAATTTGTAAATGCAGAAGGAAATACTGTACAACAGAATAGGAATAGGCATCTTTAAGACTAAATGCAGCAAACCAGCATGACACTGTACTAAACAAATGGCTTACCTGTGTCCTACTAAAAAAAAAAAGACATTTCATTTTAAATACACCAATGCACTGTTGAAATCTTGAGTTAGAGTTTCTATAAAAGAGGCTCTGACAAGGATAGTGCTGGCTGCAAGGCAAATCACAGTTTTAAAACACACTTGCTCGAACAAGTTATTGTTTCTATAGTAACAGCTCATTCACAGGGACTTGTACGGAGACACTCCACATAACCCAAGTCTAATAATAAATGTTTTTTAGTTCAGCCTTCAGTAAGGAGATGTTTATTTAATATTTATGAAAAGAGGTTTCAGTCAGCAAAAGTACTTTGAGGATCATCAAGTTTTGCTCCATAAGTGAAGTCTTTGAGCTTTGGGGATTCTAAGTTAAGCGACAAGCTGGGTTTTCTTATTATTATTTGCTTTAGGAGGGAGAATAAAAATTCTGTTGAGAGAGGAACTGACTTGCTTTACAGAAGTAACACACCCTTAAACTTAACTCTAAATGCTTAAAAAAAAAAACTAAAAAAAACGAGATGTTGGACTTATTCATAAAATAACTAATTGTTGAAACATTGCTGGGGTACAAGGTGAATCGAACACATTGGGATGTCTTGTTATTGGAAAATAACTACTACAATAGCTGTTATAACATGCCCCGTCATGTTTCAATCCTTACAACAGCCAGTGATAAACAAAAGACATGTGTGAAAGAAAATCTTGAAAGGAGTGAGTCATGCAGAAGGTACTTGAAAGCTGGCCTGAGGTGACTGATGATCTGGTTATCACTAGCAGGTAAAATGGAATCAAATTCATGAATTTGAATTTAAAATGTACTTCATGTTTATCTCAAACTAAAAAAAATGTATTCGAAAATTGCCTTTTATGCACTATTTCTGAAATTTCTGTCCATGCTGCGAGTGTGCCCTGCCTGACACGTGGACGACTGTGAAAATGAAAATGCAATTGGCTCATGCAGAGGCGCTCTTCCCATCTTAAGATTTGAAGTTCACAGCTGTGGGACTTCCTGTTTTCTTTGATAAGGAAGCTGGCAAATGCCTCGATAGATATTGCAAATCCATGTAATATTTCAGTGATCATTTTACCACCATTATTGCACATCATATGCACATTGACATTCAGTCAAGCTACTTACAAAACACAATAGTAATCTGTAATACTGTATACTCTTGAAATATAACAATACATTCCCATTTTCCATATTGCTACCCACAAGCTTTTGTAGTCAAGTCTTATGCAGTGCTTTTCATGCAGCACAGCCTTGTGTGTCTCCGAGTGGTAACCATAGCAACCACAACTCAAACCACAGCTTTCGCTTGGCCAGTGAGGACTGCGCCATTATTTGGATCTCTCTCTTACCACTGTAAACCTGCCCGCCCATTCACGCAATGCGCCAAAATCACACATGGACAGGCCAAGCGCTTCAGATCACGTTTACATCAAACTTCAGAATTTGGGAAAATGTGATCTCGGTGACTTTGATGGCATGTTTGTTGGTTCATGTACATCAGAAATAGCTGATCTCATGGTATTTTTATGTCCATAGTGTCACACAGAAATCATGCTATATAGCTGTTAAGAAGACTCTCCAAATATGCTGTTTACCCTCTCGTTAATTTACAGAGAACTCACAAATTCAAGTCCCCATCGAGGTGTGCTTTTAAAAAGCGCACAAGCGTTCTGCTATCAGGAGAGGTCGTGGTGTTTACATCATCTAATGTGACGTATGCAAAATAGATAAAAGGCGGGATTTTCAGGAGGTTTTTTTTTTTATCTTACTGATGTTTACTTAATGTTAGAATGAACTCAATTACTTTGAAACAATTAAATTAATTAATTTTGATCAGTCTCACTATTCAGTTCTTGATTCACATTGGCTTTAGTACAATTTGAGGGGCGTTGTACATATTATCTACTCTACATCCAGCAAGAAAGGAGTTGGTTAGCTGGCTAGGAGGCTTACACTGGCACAAAACCTTCTGTAGGTGGACACTCCTGTTGATGAGTGCACTCAGAGGACGATAGCTGGAATGGTTCGAGTTGACTCGAACTCGTCAATCACTCTTTACCTACAGTATGTGATGAGCAGAAAGCTAATCACATTAAGATAAACCAGAGATTTAAAAACTGGCCCAAAACAGCAAAGAACAGATCAGGTGTAGCTCCTAAAGAACATGAGTCATACTGTAGCCTGATTAAAATTGGACAGTTGAGAACTGGAAAAACATCTGGACTTTTTTTTTTTTTTACCTCACTAATCGATGAGTGCTTGTTAGATAGTGGGAATGTTGGCAGTCACAGTATGTACTGGTTTAAAAAAAAATCTCCTCAATTGATTTGCCCAATTAAATAATAAAAAATAAAAAATAAAAAAAACAACCATGTTTACAAGAACCATCTATCACTACAGTGTCTCTTACGGATAATGAAATCAAGGCTGGGTGTTTGCTCTGACTGACAATGTAGTACAAAAGGCAAGCAACACCCCCCACCTCCCCCCCGTTACGCGATCCCCTACTGTAGCAGCACCCCGGCGCTGTTCCCACAGCCCACTCATTCTAAACATATCCACAAGATGCTGCATGAGATGCTTTAATGTTGGTTGAATCGCAAAGTTGAATCTGCGCAGTGTGTGAGAATGAAAAAAGGGGGAGCCGGGGGGGGGGGCAGGGCGGGGTGTTGTTGCAAGAATTGACTGAAGCTGTTGCTGCACAGTTGCAATCTTAACAGTCTGAACAACATGAATGTGAAGGGAGACAGAGGGTGTGCGTACGTGTATACACAGTATATATATCTCGCACAACTCTGAAAGCCATCTGTCAGTCATTTCTGTTGCCATGAGAATAGACAGAGTGTCTGCGTGCAGTGCGTTAAGCTTCTCTAATGCAGCATCATGAGAACAGTCATGTGTGGATTGGTAGTTCTCTATTTAGAAGCTTCTCGACGTGCTAGTGCGTGCGTGTGTGTGTGTGTGTGTATGTGTGTGTGTGTGCATGCATTAAGGAAACTCACAGTCAGGTATCTGGCATCCAGCTCCACTTTCTTCTCCAGCTCTGAAAGAAGCTCAGTGTGGAAGCACTTCAGCTGTAGAGACAGAGTTCAAACATTCAGCTCTATTTATTTATTTATTTATTTATTAAACAATAAGCCGTTTACAGGTATGGCCATAGCTCAATCTCGATCTTTATCACATTATAGAAACCCAGAGTCTGTAGGGTCTGTAGGCGAACGGACGGAAGACGAAAGATAACGCACCATTTCCTCTAGCTGCACTTGGATCTGCCGGTGGACCTCGGCCATCTGAAAGAGGACGTCCCCTGCGGAAAGGAGACAATTATTCATTTGCAGGCTGACATAACGGGAACTGTAGAAAGGTGGAAACCCCCGGCGTGCACCAAGACCATGCAGTGACACAAGACAAACGCAGACATGACGAGCAAACAAAGGACAAGACAGAGCGATGGAACATAGACTGACAAAGGAAAAAACAAACAAACAAACAAACAAACAAAAAAACAACACCCACACCAAAACAGAACAAAATCTTAAAAGCAACTTTGAGGAAACTTTTTTTTTTTTTAACATTAAACATCATCCAAGTCTGCATAAGATCAAACCAATCATCTTGTTTTATTTGTCTTCCCTTACAAATAGCACTAATTGAAAAAGACAAGAAAAAATGGCAAACAAGAACAATCAACAAAGAGGGGGGAAAAACAAAAAGACATGCAGCTGACTGAGAAGGATTGTTTTTGCTTTTTTATATACCTACACGCTGCCTCTTCTGAATATGCAATGCGTTGTGAAAGAAAAGAATAAAAAGATACATTGAGCAGGAGACAGAAGAGACATACACAAAAGGAGGAAAACAACACAGAAAGCAATGGTGGACGCACACATACACACACATACACACATACGGCCAGACAAATCACAAGCTGAAACGAACTATGAAACTCCAAACTAGAACTTTTTAACCAAAGGTCACAAAAATGTCACATGATCCAGAGCTGATTAGAAAGCAATTACTTAAAGATTTTCTCCAGTACACTGAAACTAGCAGTACACGCATCAGGCTGCCTGAGGAGGGGGCTTGCTCCCGGCAAACAGGTTTGATTTGATTAATGATAATTACACAATCAGGGCGGTAAACATGCAAGAAGCTCATTTGCACATTTGACTTGCAGGTTGTGGCTTCAAAAGACGCAAACCCTTTTTTTTCCCAGAAAAAGAAGTATGAGATACGTCCTTAAGCTGCATGTCAAACAAACATCATCATGTGTTCAGAAAACTCTCTGTGAGAGGAAGCTGAAGATTTTGTGAGAGCCAAAGGCAGGCTGGGCGTCCTAACACTGTTCTCAACGGTACGATACACAATACTAATCTGGGGCCAGAAGCTAATTAGACACAGAAGCAGACTGTGGCCTGTTCGCACTAACATAGTGTGAAACACAGGCTGTACTTAGAAAGGCTTCTGATAAAATGCTCTTGCTTATATAAGCAGGACACACATGAAGGAAGAGAGAAAGACAATTGCACAGAAGCGCAAATGAGAGACACTGGCCAGTGTGACCAATAAGCAGTAATTTTAGTCATCCTTATCATTAATAATAATAATCAGTTTGCCTAGATTCATTTCAGCTTGTTACCGACGAATGAATCCAGATTGCAACCGTTACATCACTAGAAGAGATGGAGCCTAAAGATGTGGACTGTGTATCAAATAATTTGTACAATTTTACAAGACTTTCTCCAGGCTTTCTCTGACTACTGGTCAGAGCTTTATTCCTATGGATAAAAACCTAACTGAAAATGAAAATTCACCAAAGATGATGAAGGCCATCATCTTTCAAAGGATCTATGATCAAAGACTCGAGCTCTATGAACACTCAGGGCTAGGGGGCGGGAATAAAGCACAGACACACATGATTGGCTAGTCAGTTCATTCAATGCCTTCTTTCTAGAAAAGTCCTCATAAGTAACTAAGTTGATTCAGGGTATAAGGCGAGGTAACCATGGACAGGGTGCCAATCCATCGCAGGGAATGCTCACACGGATACACACTAGGGAAACACCAGTTAGCCTAATCTATGGGAGGAAACCGAAGAGAAAACCACCAAGCACAGGGAGAAGATGTAAACTCCACGCACACAGACCCAAAGGCAGACTCAAACCCTTGACCCTGGAGGTTTGAGGCCACATTGCTCACCACTACACCACCATGATGCTGAGTTACAGCCAAGCATTAGTTCATAGATATACATGCCATTTAAGCCATTTAAAGGGCTTATGTTTTGTTTCCTAACAATGCAATGCATCACTCACATTAGTGATTACTTCTGATTACCTGTCGTAGACACTGATGAACTGATGAAAAGCAATGATTTCCAAAAGCATACTACTTCTTCACTTTGTGTTCAGTAATTCTGTGTTAGAGTAAATTCAATTGTTAAGTTTGATTTGCTAAAAAGTCTCGTCTTTGAAAATTCACATCTCAGGACCTAGAGCCAGCCTCACTGAGTGGTCTTTAGTTATGCAATTTATATAATAATGCATTTGATTTTTATAAACCACAGAGGATCGATCTTCAAACGTCGATGCTTTTGAAGTTGCTGGACTACCGGCTGAACCTCTATCTTTTAATATATTGAACGCTTTACTGAGGGTTTTTTCCCCCCACTGGCTCACATCTAGCCTTTTCCTCAAAAGSAGCTCTTTCAAGCATGAACAATCCTGTGTACCAAATACAAACACTGATAGAGGCCACAGAAGAAGACAGCTCGCTCTCAGAAGGCTACTTAAGCCGATTACAGATAATCAGCTGTGATCACAACCCCGGGGCTTACACACCACTGCGCTCTTTTGAGTGCTCCCAGAGGTTCAATCGGTTAAAGAAGCACGACGTTAGAGCCAGCCATATGTTCGTCTGTCGTATCAGGTGCTGACTGAGCCCAGACCAGTCTTACAGGAGTTACAGTACACAGGTGCAACTGACCATAGGGTTCATGCATTAATAATGTGCAAGGCATTTGATATTCTTTCCTACAAGTAAAAAAATAAAAAATAAAAAATAATAATCAAAAGCTGCTTCTCAGATGGTATGCAC
This sequence comes from Clarias batrachus, assembly GCA_003987875.1. Taxonomy (NCBI): domain Eukaryota; kingdom Metazoa; phylum Chordata; class Actinopteri; order Siluriformes; family Clariidae; genus Clarias; species Clarias batrachus. Next base: position 142,883 of record QMIH01001375.1, on the reverse strand, counting down.
ATTACACTAGAAACCATGCACTTGAGTATAATGTGTCAAAATATTTAAGATGAAAACATTTCAAGCTCCGGTTTAAGAAGTCAGTGAATCATGACACAATACCCTAATAAAGAAATAAAAGTTTCGGCTTTCTATTCAGATCTGTAACATAGGTGGATCTTAAACTATTTAGTAACAAACTGAAGGCTTTTCGACCGTTTCACTTTCTGTTGTAAGTGCCGCATGGACAGACTGGAGGTTTGCGCCGTCATTGTGGACACTTTACTATCTGCTAATCAAAAAAACTGCCCCGTGTACATTCCAGAGTCATTTATAATCAGCTCACACCAAACAATTAAACAGGTGACTATCATAAGATTACATGAAATGCCACTACAATGAGAAGTTTCTTTACTGGTTATGCAATGATGTGAAATCAACATGGCTGTGCACAACATCATAAACAAACAAATTAAATCTTCTTCCTGTTTATTGTACATTAGTCATGTATTTCAATTCTTTTGTGTGGTCATTTATTCATCACCATACTGACTACAAAATTGATTGATTTTTATATTTATAATAGAGATGAACAGGTTGATCAACCAGTAACTTGAATTGGCTGGTTTCTGGGTTTGCAAAGATTGTTTAGAAATAATAACCATTGCAGATGATCTGTGCTGCTCAGTAAAAATTTTGCTTTTTCTTTACTTTTAAGTTACAAGTTAAACTCTTGTATTTAAAGAAATATTATATTTGTTTAAATGCTAGCCTTGGTTTTACGTGAGAAAACTGAATGAACTTGTACTCAATCCATTTATGAAATTGTTGAACAAAGTCAAGGTATAAAACTTTCATAATATAAATTGAAGTGATACTGTGGCAAGAAAAAGTATGTGAAGCTTTTGGAATTTCATGGTTTTCTACATTAATTTGTCATAAAATGTGATCTGATCTTAATCCAAGAGTATCGACAAATATAATTTGACTAAGATAATAATAAAAAAAATAATTTTGAACTTTCATTTCTTTATTGAGAACAACTATAGAAATCTCATATTGCTAGTGGAAAAACACATGTGAATCATTGAGTTAATGACCTCTAAAAAGCTAATTGGAGGTATAAGCATGCATGGAGTCTTGTTAGGAAAAGGAGTCTTTTCCAAAAAGCCTCACCAAAAAGAGTTTTCAAAGGAACTATGATCAATAATTGTTGATTTACACGAAGCTGGAAAGGGTTAAGTAATTTCAAAGACTTAAGCAAATAGAGACACTTTGACTTGTGGCGACTCTACCAAAAAATGGGCACCCAGTCAAAATGACCAAGAGCACAATGAAGATTCATTAATGAGGTTAAAAACTAAAAAAAAAACTGAGTGAGCCAAAGATTTGAAGGCATCATTGGAACTGGCTAACATCTGTGCTCATGAGACAACAGTAGCTAAAACACTGAACAAATAAGGTGTCCATTTCAGGACACCACAATGGAAGCCGCTGCTTACGGAAAGGAAAACATTGCTGCGAACGTTGTTAATGTGCCCAGAAAAGCACATTGACTGTGATGCAACAGAACAATAACCCAAAACACCGGAGCATGTCGACAACCAAATGGCTTCAGAAAAACAAAATGTTTGGAGTGGGCAAGTCCTCGACCCAATAGACAGGCTACAGAATGACTTGAGAAGCTTTTTTACTTTATTTGATTTAAGTATTTACTTTAAATCAAACTTAATTTGTTAAATGTAGTGTTAAACTTATATGTAAATCAACTCATGGTGCTAACAAAACACAGACATGCATACAGTCACCCCGTTTCAGTTGTCGGACCTGCCTAGGTACTGTACTTGCAAAATAAAAGAGCATTTAATGCAGGCCTTGTTCATCTTCCCTTTTTGATCTTGCACCAATTTGACATTTCTGAAGTGGTATTCAAAATTCTAATCTTTATCTACCTTTTTACCTTGCCGTTGTTTTTAATCTAAGCGTGCAGTGTTGTATGAGGAGTGTAGGCTGTAGAGGATATTTATCAGGTTAGAAAAGCTGCTTTTTTATTATATGTAGAAGCTTTAATTAAAAAAGAAAAACAAACGTATGAATGTGTACAATCTTACTTAAATCACTTAGCACTAGAGTTACAGCTAGACTGTATTCACTCAGACCACAACAAGAACCAAAAATGCGAATAAGCGTATCGTAAAGCCGTGAACCCCCCACGGGACACCTTTGGGATTAACTGGAAAGCAGCCAGTGCTCCAGTATCTGACCTCAATAATGCTCGTGAGGCAGAATGAACTTAAATCTCTACAGCTTTGCTTAAAAAAATCTAGTGAAAAGCCTTTGCAGAAGTGTAGAGTGTATTAGAACTGCAAAAACAAGTGCCATGTTTTAGCAGTATGACTGGGGCTAATCTCTCTGCCTTGCATTTCTATAAAAGCTGTGATGCATCTCATCTGATCAGAGTAACTGACTATTGAAACGATATCAGGCCTGCGTTAAATGGGCTCACAATACACTGTGGAAGCTGAAAAGCATTTAAGGTGAGTCAATTACAGTACGTCAATCACTTTCCAGATTCATGGGGGGGTAGGGGAGAAAGTTTGTACTGCAACAAAGTTTTGCTGGATTTCCACCTGAAGTAATATAATTTCAAAGTTCAAATAGCATTTGAATGCTTGAGGTGATTCCCACGCATGTATGTTTCAACAATGTGTACGAAAACGCCGGCCCACTAAGAAGTGACTGAGCTCCATCAAAATCACCACTCAAAAAAAAAAAAAACCCTTAGCAAATTTGAGTGCACATAATGATGGGATTTAAAATTGGCCTGGGGGTTGAAATGATTACTGTAGCATTTTGTCGTAATGGACGGCTCTCTCTCTTTTTTTTTTTTTTGCAATTCAATTTAAGAGTTCTGGCCCAAGCACTGGGACACAGAGACAGCTGGATTGATTAAGGAAAGACATGTTTCAGCCTGTCACAAACAGCTGCAGGCTCGAAAAGAAAAAAAAAAAAAGACCCACACTCCACAATTCTTCTGCAGAAATCCAGTTACTGTTTTGCTTTTGCTTTAAAGTGGAAGTGGAATTAAGTGGATCTTAATCCGGTATGCATACAGAGACAAGGCCAACCTTTCTGTTTACAAAGCGAGCCACAGAGGAGCTATTGTGCATTGTGGTTTTATGGAAAGTGCACAGGAAACACTGACTGTCGCTTGCTAAAGTGTTTGAGGTGAATAACCAGAGGCTTCGAATGTCAGGCTTCTAGTTAGAGATCTGTATTCGTGCCTTTGAAGTTGACAGGTCAGAGTGTGTGGGTGTATCGAGCTCTGGACTCATCAAACCTTTAGAACTTCTTGTCACGTTAACAAAAGCAGCTTCTCAGTCTGTCAGTCAGCAAATGAGTCAGTCGGCGTAGTCATGCATGCCTCTACCTGTGTGTGCGTGAGTGTATAGAAAGATCCCATGCCACCACTTTCTGTTTAAATTCTGCGTATGCCGCAGGAACACCCAACTCGTTCCACGCCATGCAGGCTGTGAGGGCGAGAAAGCGGAAACCCGAGCGGTGATGAGATACTGTAGCCGCGAGCCAACTCGACAGGCTAGACCAGTCTGAAAGGAGGAAGAGGAGGTGGAGGGTGAATCATGGATGGAAGGTCAAGCGCAGATTACTGCAAGGCGTCATGGAAACAGAGGAAACGCGGAGGCTCGGGGCCAGGAGAGGCGAGAGGAGAGAGGGAAGGGTTTGTGCTTCTGTAGGCAGTCGGGTCTCCTCTCAACAGCTGTCTGCTGTCACTGTTCCTCTTGTACAAACATGAGAGGATTACATCAGTACTCAGTGGGAATGTTTGAGCTGACTAGAAAAGAGGGGGGTAAAAAAAAAACTCTGCACCAAAGTATCGGTGCTGATTAAAAAAAAAAAAAAACCCTTGATGGATGTGCGCCAAGCAGCCAGGATCCACCGCTGAGAAAATGACAATACAACTCCTGAGCTCTCCTGGGAAATGCACATCTGTGTGGCTGCTGATAATGGAAACGAGTGTGGGCGTGTCTGCGTGTGTTCGTGTGGGATAACAGGCTTCAGTGTGCTAAACAAAAGATAGCAGATAATCTTATCTTATGGTTAGCTTAACAGTAGCCACGATTCAAGATACAAGCACCTCTTTGTGTTTAATACCGCCAGGCCGCCTGCGCGCATGCGCACACACATCTCAGTTGTACTCTCACTCTGTGGATTCTACATATTAGACAGATGTGGTCTTTAGAGGCACCACGTGATTAACACGCTTCCCTGGAATGAGTGCATATTTGTGGTGCATCATGGTATACAGAATAAAAGTCTTTACACCCGGTATTAACACACATCTTAAGTGAGCTGGTGAAACCTGGAATTTTCACACGTTCTGAATGCGTTGCCAGTTTTGGTGCAGCTGACGCACAAAGGCTGACTGATGTGTCTATAAGTGAGTATCTGTGAACATGTCCGGATACCCCTTTCACATAACCGATTCCACAAAGGATGTTACACCTGCATTACACCCCACTGCTTTGTATAAAAGGTTCCGGACGTCATTGTCAGCCTTTTAAGCAGATAACCACACAGGAACAAACTGAAATGAGTATTTCTGCATTTGATAAGTCATGTACATGTACACAGCTAGCAATAGCACTTCAGCACCCAGTTTAAAAATTGGTAATGTTAAACAATGTTATATCTCCAAAAGATACAGGTGTTGTTACAGTAGACAACAAGGTTATCGAGTTACACCTTACGTCATCTGACTCCAGAACCACAGCACTCTACCTGAAACGCACACTGAGGCAGATTTGGTGGGTTCAGTGTAAATTACCAAACGTGAGCGAAGTCACCATGTTGAGGGAGTCAACATGAGACTCTAGAGTGGAATCTGCACTTTATAAAGGCTAGATTTTTATGATGTAGTTGAGGAGCATGAGTACATCTCCATACCTAGAGAAACCGTTAAAGTGTTATAAAAATGTTCCCAATAATACAATACAGTTTTAGATGCATGTTAGATGTACAGTACGTGAAACAATATTACTTATCCTGGATAAAATCCAGAGAAGTTTAAATGTTCCAGTTATCCAGACAGACCCACTATAGCATACCTCTCCTTCAACCTGAAGGCTGGTGTACGCACAGCACCATTGACACGCACAATGAGCATTTAGTTTGTATATGCCCCGTGCATAAGAACATGAAAGCAGGGGCCTCCGAGTGGCGCAGTGGTAAGGTGCTCGCCCTATCATCTGGAGATCGCTAGCTCAATTTCCCTGATGCTGTAACCTCTTTCAGGCGGAGGCCTAGAGAGAGATGATTGGCCGAGCTCTCTCAAAGGGGAGGGATGAGAGGTATGTAGTGCTCCCACATTAATCACGGCTCTACTGCCAATCAGGGGCGTCTGTGAGCTCACGCAAGTGGAAGGAGCGGATAGTGCTGTCCTCCAAGTGCGTTACGCCGCCCCCAACGGTGCGTGAGCGAGCAGTTCGAAAAGAGGCGGTTGGCTAGCATAACGTGGTCCAGAGGAAATACGTGATAGTCTTCGGCCCTCCCGGCTGAATGGCCTTAATGTTGGAGCCCCCTAGAGACGGGGAGGAATTGGACACGACTAAGTTAGGGAGAAAATCGGGGAAAAATCCAAAAAAAAAGAAAAAAAAGAGAAAAGCACCATTTTACTGACAACAAAAATAAAAAAATAACATTCAATCCTTACCAAATGTGTGTCAAACATTGAGTGACAAACTGTTACCAAAACGTTCTCTGTTGGGTGACATTACAGCTGTGTCAGTCGATAGTTGGTCAATGAGAGATAATCGCTGAATTTTGGCAACATATTCTCTATTGATAGCACTTTGACAACCCATAAAAAAAAATAATTTAAAACCTTATTTAAAGACTAATGCAACAGCCGCTGGAAAGGCAAACTGTATAGTCATCTTGATTGCATGCATCAAAACAAGCGACCCATTTAACAAGCAACGTCAGTCAATCAAACCTTGACGATGAATGACGTCTGTCGGTAGACATTTCAGGCAAATTTTAAATTTTACCTACGGGCAACAGACCGAGATCATTTTGGCACAAGTGAAAGGTCCTCTTCGTAGTCTAGGGCACAGATTGGTCGTGCTTTTGAGGGGGGAGGGAAGGCACACACTCACAACAAGTGACCCTAGCCAATTTGCTCAGATGGGTAACTCATTCCTCAGCCCTGTAACATGTGCAGGCAGTTTTAAAATGCTGCTGGCATCATGGGTCTCAAAGGAAGCATGCAATATAATTCTCTCTCCTTGGTTAGTAGCTATCGACTCATTTTTAGTCGGATTTTATTTGTAAATAAATGTGACTTTGTAGTGTATGTAATTGAATATAGGATTACAATTACATACATGAATGTTTTCCAAGTTACATAAATAGCTGCGCAAATTGAAGCCAGTTAAAGTTTGTAGGAAGAAAGACCGAACATCGGCCAAAACCAAAAAAAATAAATAAATAAAAATGGTGCATCTCTAGTAAAAAGCATCTCAGCATGCAGCTCTTACCCAGAATTCCCCTTTCAGCAAATACACATTAAAGCAGAAGCATAGAGTCTAACACAGTCTAATGGGCACTGATGCCACTTCAAAGGCCTGCCTTCCTTTCAAAGGTCTGAGATCACACTACTAAAGGTCACGTAAGCCACATGTCCTTGACCAAACAGCTCTATGCGGAGACAGAGATGATGTACTCAAGCCAGGAAATCAGGACTGATTCCTTTACTAAAATATGCTTGTTTCTCGGAGCAGAGATTTCTGTGGTGAAAATGTTCGTCCCTGCTGTACACACCTGGACAGCGCTACATCCAGGTCACAGCTCCGGGAGGCTGTTTATCTCCCGCTTTGGAGGAGGTGCTGTTCAGCACACCAGTGATTACTGAGGTGGCGCTTGCTGCAGTGAGCATCATTCAGTGGTGCGTTCATGTGAAAAGCTTAACAGAATGACCGACCTGTTTTTATGTAACAGACAATAACTCGAGCTTGTTTTAGAGTTGATGCAGACTGGTCAGGAAAGCGTTTCTGGAACATATCAACATAGGGTGGGGAAAAAAATATTGCAGCAAACATGCTAAAAGTCTGCCATTTTGTATGATGTGTGCACACAGCTGGATTAAAAAGCTTTACAGCACAATGCCGAGTGTGGATAGAACTTCTAGAACAGCACAGCATTGCCAGTAGTTATTTATTTTATTATTATTATTACTGATGCGCTCATTGTAATCATTAGCGTTTATATCGCAACGAAAAATTCAGAGGGATTTGTATACCGGATGCTCAACAATCTAAGAAACTGTTTTTCTTTTTTTTTTTTTTTTTACCAAATGGATTATTTGGTCTTTAACTATAATAAAGTTAAAAATACAACTGTATATAGCTTCCATTATGAACATAAACCTATTGCTTTAAAATGTTCTATATCATCTAACTTGGCTATAAGCAGTGTTGGGTAGAACACGTTACCAAGTAACAGTTACAAATAATGCCTTAGCGTACTCGGATTACTTTTTTGATGCAACAAGTAATCCAATGTCTAATGTAATCTAATGCGTTAGGTCCGCCATTCAAGTAATCAGTTACTTTTAGTTACTTTTTCAAGAATGTAATCTGTTATTCAGACAATTTATGTAATCCGTGAGCCAGACAGCAGTCATTCCCAATCCATTAGTGTGTGTGTGTGTGACAGAGAGGGAGAAAGTCGTATTACAAGGACGCGCGGAAAAATGGAAACCTAATCACAGCGCCAAAACTTACAGTGAATCATGATGAACTTACTTATGGCCACCACGCGAAACCACGTAGGACAGATAGGGGTATTAGTAGTTGCATGAGGAAGCACAAAGGAGTTTTCATTTTCTGCAATGGAAAAGTACTTTTATCAGAAAGTAACGCAATCATGTAACTGATTACTTTTTGAAGACAGTAATTCTGTAATAAATTTTAAAGTAACGTCCCCCAGCACTGGCAATCAGTGATTTCAATTTGATGAAGAAATATCATACTTGAGGAGATCATGCCATTATGCTTGTTATCAGTACAGCTTAGATCCAGTCATATGCACGAGGGAGCAGCCCATGTGCTGAAGGGACCATAGCTGTGCTGATATTAAGCACGACAGCACGACCTTGAGTGTGATAGTGCTTTATTTCAACAGTTCCACAAACAGGAACAGTTACTAAAACGGGAGCACAAACAGATTTTGATTTGTTTATTTAACTAGTTATTTTGTTCTGCCAACACATATCCTCCCGCGACTGGTGTAGCTGGTGACCAATAATTAGTGTAATTAACAGGGGTGAAAATAGTCGTGAATTCTTGACAGTATTACTGTATGTAATCAAAAGGTGAGGAGAATAAACCATGGAGGTGGTGGACAGTCCTGTAAATCTCATAAGTTCCTCCTTATTTTTCGACTTATTTCACTTTAGAATATCAGCTCCGTTAACTTCTGGGAAAGCTGATGTGCTAGGATGAGCACCAAGTAGTGCTCTTGATCAGGGGTTAGAGAGTGATTTGTGATACAGCCTTGTGTTAGAAGATGGCTAGCTTTGTAGGCAATAGAGAAGATGGAGGAGATTCGGAATTAACTGTTGTATAAAGGCAATTACATTCATTATAGCCACACTCCCACTTGTGTGATATTGCTTAATTAATGGATGCTTGTTATACACTATAGTGCATGACAAATAGGATGACTTCGTTAACAGAAGATCATTCAGGCCTTCATAAAATTCTAGATACGCTCCAAATGTATCCCAGGAAACTGTATTTGATGAGGTCGAACGCCAGGGCCTACTCTCAAGTGAGAGATGATAAAAAATAAAAAAATAAACAGATCCACAATGCTGATGAAATGATGGAACTAAAGCAGGGATTACAAAAGAAGGATCAAAGAGTCTCTTTCAGGCACATTATTTCAGATCGTAACAATTAAGATCAGACAGGAAAAAAACAAAAACAAAACAAAAAAACAGCATGAACGGTTTTAGGAGTGAAGGTGAGAACAACGAATCCTCACAACACAGCCTGTGCGCCGTGACAGAGGGAAGGAGAGGGGGAAGAAGTAGAGTGCGTACAACTCTTCTACTGAGAGATATGCGAGGTGCCAAATGCCAGCGGTGTGACTCTAATGAGGAAGAGAGTTTTACACCAACATGGAATTCCAATGAGAAAGAACCAGAACAGGCTCTAGAGAAATGCCTGGAACAAGTTCATCCCCTGCACACACTCACAGGTGGTGGGGCGTGTGTGTGTGTGTGTGTGTGTGTGTGTGTGTGTGTGTGTGTGTGTAACATGAGGGGGTAGAATTATGAACAGTAGTAGGTATGAGAAAGAGAGGGCAAAAATATCCTGTGCTCGCTGCTTGTGTAAAATAAGAGGACATTGGTGGCAGCTCAATTGTGTAAGGCTGTGGGTTACTGATCGGAAAGTCAGTGGTTCAAACCCTAGCACCACCAAGTTGCCACTGTTGAGCCCTTGAGCAAGGCCCTTAACGCTACCTAAGGGGCACTTTATCCTAGCTGAACCTGCGCTCTGAATACAGCTTCCCAACTGGGATATGCAAAAATAAAAATATTTCCCCGTGCTGTAAAGTACATGTGACATAATTGAACCTTAATCTTAACATTTGAATACAGCACTCTGTACTTTGAACTTGACTAGAACTTGGTTTTGGTTTGTTTGAGACACAAGATAAGAGACATAGCAGAAACTTCTATTCCTACAGGAGACAAAGTGAGAGGAATGAACTAATCAACCTTACAAACACAATGCATTTTAACTTTGTATTCATGGATATGAACAAAAAATAGATTAATAAACAAGGATGTGTTTAAAAAAAAAAAGTTTTCAGATACTTCAAGTGACCAACATTACTTCTTTGTTACAAAGCCATTCTTGGCAATTACAGCTTCAACATGCTTAAACCAACCAATGATCATCTTTTTGCAGCATTGCGATTGACAGTTCTTGGTGAATTACTCCAATTCTCTAAGGTTAGTCTCTCTGATGAACTCAATTTCAAAATCCTGCATAAATTTTCAATAGGATTTGAGCCAGTAGATTAGCTAGGCCATGGAAATTCAGATTTCTTCTCTAATTGGTCTCAGGACATTCACATTCAGTAACATGTAATGCTCAATTACATTTTGCAGTAAAGCATCCCCACATCATGATGCTCACACATCTATACATCTCTGTAGGTATGTACAATTCTTCTTTCTCCAAACATGAAGAGATGACTTGTTGGGAAAAAGAGAAACCCGTCTGAATTCAAATCATATGTCCGTATATTGGATACACAGCCGACAAAAGTTACTCAGACCCGATCTGAACAACATCAGATTTGTGTCACGTTAGGGTTTTTAAAAAAAATCTGTATTGAGACAGTTCAGACTGGTGATGTGAACATAGTCTCTAAGAAAGTTAGAGAAAGATCAGCAAGTTAGAGCTATAAGAGGCAGAACAAGAGAGTGTGAAAGAGCTGGAGCCAAAAAGACAAAGACAGAATGAGGGTGAGAGAGAGAGAAAGAAAGAGGAAGGTAAATAGCAGTAATTATGAAGAAAAGGCATCTTTGTAATAAAGCACTACAGGATGAAAAGGAGAAAGGCTCTAATTTTAAAAAGAGGAGTGGTTCATAGCTCACTGTTCCCAGTTCTCAGCAGGAGTTTGTGTTGGGACAAACCATGTGGTTCATGTTTTATAACATATGCATACATACATATACATACACACACACGTGGACAAAATTGTTGGTACCCTTCGGTCAATGAAAGAAAAACTCACAATGGTCACAGAAACAACTTTAATCTGACAAAAGTAATAATAAATAAGAATTCTATGAATGTTAACCAATGAAAGTCAGACATTGCTTTTCAACCATGCTTCAGTAGAATTATTTTAAAAAAATAAACTCATGGAACAGGCCTGGACAAAAATGATGGTACCCCTAGAAAATACTGAAAATAATGTGACCAAAGGGACATGTTAATTCAAGGTGTGTCCACTAATTAGCATCACAGGTGTCTACAATCTTGTAATCAGTCAGTGGGCCTATATATAAAGTTGTCTCAGGAGATTCGAAAGAAAATTATAGACAAGCATGTTAAAGGTAAAGGCTATAAGACCATTTCCATTCATAGAATTTTTTTTTAATTATTACTTTTGTCAGATTAAAGTTATTTCTGTGACCATTGTGAGTTTTTCTTTCATTAACCGAAGGGTACCAACAATTTTGTCCACGTGTGTATATATTATATATACATATACACAAAAACATGCTTATAAGAGTAAAATCAACTTTTGTTTCTCTATATAATCTCCTGCTACGTTAATGCACTTATCACAGATATGTGAGAGAGTGTGTGCAATAAAATGGAACAATGTGGAATTTCTTTTGTCCAGAATAAAATAAATAAATAAAGTCTCACCTTTAATATTTTGAATGTTTATATTTTAAAAAGAAATTTTAAATTTAAAGTAAATGACTATTCATACAATATAAACGCTGTCCATCTCTTGGAATAGTTCAGAAGATGATCATCGACACCCCTCATAAGGAAGGTAAGCCACTGATGGTCATCACTGACAGTGCTGGCTGTTCACAGAGTGCTGTATCAAAGCATCTTCATTGAAAGTTGACTGGAAGGGAAAAGTGTGGTAGGAAGCTACTGCAGACTTGGTAGTGCTTCACACAAAGAGACGATGCATCAAGAGTCATTAATGCACAGACATCTTCAGGAACTGGGCTACACGTGTTGCATTCCCAGTATCGAGCAATTGCAGAACGAGAGAAAGTCAGAAGCTTCTAACCTGGTCAATTCCTGAGTCCTCTTTTCAGATGAATGTAAATTTAGCATTTTGTTTAGAAATTAAAGTCTCAGAATGGAAGTTGCTTGAAGTTCAGTGTAAGGTTTCTCTTGTCCATGATGATTTAGGATGCCATGTCACCTGCTGGTTTGCTGACCATGATATTACCGTGCTCGACTGCCCAGCCAACTTGCCTAACCAGAACCCCATAAAAAATCTACCAAGAGGAAAATGAGAAAGTCTTGACCCAACTGTAGAGATGAGCTGAAGGCTGATATCAAAGTAACCTGGTCTTTAATAACGCCGCAGCAGAGAGCTGACTGCCTCCATGCCCTGCTGCCTTTATGCAGCAATTCATTCTAAAAGATCTCTGAGTGATAAATGCATAAATAAATATACTTTTAGGAAGTTTAATATTTCTGTATTTTATTTTTTCTTGATTGATTTTAGGAAATATTTTAATATTTTGTGATGCATTTAAATTTATGAGCTATAAGCTGTAATGATAAACAAAAAAAAAAATGTTTTAAAGGCTTGAAAAATTTTACTTTACAGTAAGGCATTTTTTTTTTAACTTCTTGTGTCAAGGAGGTGAATCAAGGCTGAGGTGTGGGACTATGCGAGTTTTACATGCTTTCCCAGCATGCAGCGCGACTCAGAAATAGAGCAGAAAGTAGAGGCTCATGGGACCATGGTGCATGGCTAATAAAAGAGCCCCACTGCTCTCGTTCCAACCGGGCCAACATTTCCAACTGTCTGCGAGACTGAAGGAAGGACACTTGCACAGGCGAGACAAGGCCAGACAGTGAAGACGACTGCAATCAGCACACTAGTTCTTCTTCCCCTAAACAACTGAACACTATTTCGCTGCTAACTAGCCTCCATTAGTAAGCACTGATTTCACACTCCTGGCCTCGCATCATCCATTAGTCTCAAAAGACAATTACGTACCTTGCCTCATTGCCTCATTTCCTCTTCACTTACAGTATCATTATGAGGGACACACATTATTCTTTTAAGCACAAGTGTGGTCTAATTGCTAGTACTGCTCTCATTTCTCACAATGCATCATTGTTTTATTGGCCAGACTTATGATGCAGACCACTATAAGACATGTATTATAGGAAGGGCATTTGTAACCGTTATGTGTAAAAGTTTGTGATCGTAGCGAGTCTTAATCTTAGGCAAATACAACCTCAGACAAACAACATAACTTTTTCACAATGCCACAATATTCATTTAAAAATAAGAGGAGAAAAATAAAATCATGTGGGTAATACCCTCTACGATTCAAGATCTTGAATACAGTAGGTCCACCTTCAGCAGCAGTAACTTGAGGTTTTGTGTCCTGTATGACCATCATTCTAACAACAGTTTAGAGGAACTTTGAGACTTTGGGCATTCGCTGATACAACGCTCTCTTAAGTTAACGCCCCTGCATATCAAATGGTTTGTACCTTGATTATTTTAGTGTTTCAGCCATTCTGATGATGATTTATGGGTGTTTTWGATCGTTGACCAGAGRGTCATGCTCAACACAATGACCGCAAGGTGGCCAAGTCCTGTGGCTAGAAAAACAACCCCAAATCATTACTCCTCTACTGTTGTGGKTGACGGTGGATACGAGTTATTTCTGCATTTCTGCAGACATGCCGAATTTTTTTGTTTGTTTGTTTTAACGTCACATTGATCTCATCTGTCCATAGGACATTATTCCAGGAGTTCATTATGCTTTGTTCAGTCCAGTTTTTTTTTTTTAGACAAAGGAAACTTTCTCCTGGCGACCATTTTAAGCAAAACATACTTCTTCAGTCTTCTTCTAATTGTCCCAGCATGGACTTTAACATTTACGATGCCCAGTGAGTCCGAGATGCAACTTTTGCATTCTTGAATACTGTAGGTTCAATGTGCTGTGACGTCCACTCCTGGAAAGACTGCCAACTGTCTTGAATGTTGGTTCTTCACGTGTTTTTGTTCCCCCCCCCTCACATTGATCTGCAGCAACAATTGTTTTTCTAAGACGACTGCTTAGGTATTTCCTTCTTGGCACTGTGTTAATTCGCACCTGGATGCTCCAAACCAGCAACGTGCCAAAACTTCTTTGCTTTTATACACCTGGCTGCAACATGCCTTCTTAAATCCTTGGTTGTAGAAGAACGCTAAAATACTTCAGGATGTGCTGTTTATTAAAAAATAATCAAGTTTGTCTTCATCAGTAATGTACAACACAGTTTAGTTGTACTTACAAAGATCAATAATTATATATGTGAAAGAAAATGTTGAATTATCAGCAATCGTTATCTGTTCCGCAAAGTGAATCATCAGTGGAAAAGGATCCCAGTTTCCCATGAGAGGATTTAAATATGTTCAATAGAAGTGGACAGGGAGGAAAAATTGCCTTACATGCCGCATCAAAGAGACAGATGACATCAAAAAACAAGAGGCAAATCTGACTTTAATGAGCACGAAACGCAGCCTCCTTTTAAGCAGCTTTGTTCTCATGGTAACCGCATGTGGGTTCCTCTTCACTTTCAGAAGATTCATGACAGCGAAATGCCAGAGTCATACCAGAATTTAACATTGCTTATAAAGAAACTGAAACATCGACTGGGGAAATGAATTGGGTGATAAGTCGTCTCATATTGCCTATACCAATTCATTTTCCAGAATCTTTTCTGTATTTCGCAAAGTGAATGTTTTTTTCATTTCTGGAACGCAAGTGCACCCCACAGCATGCTGTATATGAAACCACCAAAAGCATTTGTATAGACAGAATTATTTGTCGACGCACACAATTAGAACAGAAGCTACCCTTCAAAATGATCAGTGTGTCTATTTAGCATTTTCAAAAGTAACAGGGGAACAAAAAACAAAAACAAAAAAGCATGAGGTCTTTGCATCCAGTATATAGCTAATAATCTTATGGTATCGTTTCACATAACCTGCACAACATTATGTACATATTCTTCCGTTAAAACACGCGCTGTGTCTGAATTGGTGCTCTCCCGCTGTTCTCTTTGGAACATTGCAAACCGTGTTCATTCAAACCTGATCAACACATCAGCAAACCCACAGACACTAACAGAACCGAGCTGACTACAGACAATGTGTGCAACTACAGACCACGGAACTAAAAAAAAATTATAGAGAAAATTATGAAATGAGGTTGCCATAGTAACTGGCTATATTTCTCAGAGATGGATGGTGGTGTGCTCGAGTTGAACCAAACAACAGAGTGCATTTTGGGATTTTGCGGCCAACAGAGTAGGTTTTTTACACTACCTACTACCGGCTTTTAGGGGATTAAAATGGTGCACAGGATAATCCAGAATTGTTTTTTTTTTTCTCTTCAACACAACAAAATGGCAGGAATCTACTATATAGTAGATAAAACAGTTCTGGATTTAGCTTCGGTTCAAGTAAAGGATGCTCTCCCTCATTCTCATTCGTTTCTTGTACAGGTTTGTGGGAAGCTTGGAGCTTATCCCATTATCGGGGCACGAGGCGGGGTACACCCTGGATACACTCACTCACACACTACAGGGAATTTAGAAATATCAATCAGCCTACTCTGCATGTCTTTGGCCTGTGAAAGGAAACCAGAACACCCGGCGGGAACCCAACCCCCAAGTACAGGGAGAACACAGACACACCGAACCGCAACACTGGAGGAGCAAGACCATAGTTTTAAACATTATGCCACAGTACTGTTGTAAAGAATGTTTTTAATATTTATTTTTACAGCATGCAACAGCATGTAAAACATAAACCACGGCTCATTATACTAAATTAAACTTGCCTCGGGTCCAAATACAAAATTATACATGTGTCGTCGGAACCAAAATCATATTACTATCTTCTGGATTTTTTGTTTAACTGAGCTCCATCCTGTATTTTATATGACCAATAATTTCAGTGTTTAAATTGTCTAAACAGGGTAGCCAAAAAGTCTGACAAAAGTCGCCAGTATGGCTTTGAATCTAACAAAAATAAAAGACGGAATAGAACCAGACGCAACAACACAACTTTTTTCTTCGAGGTTACATGGAATCCCTGAAAAGCTTCAGTGTATACACAAGTACGGCGAAGTCAGGGGTTATGTATGGTTTGAGTATGGATGCAGATTTCTCTGTATAATGACTGGTACTAGTCAGTGCTCTGAAAGAAACGTCAGTATAACCAGAGACTAAATTGGATCCAGGGTCACCGTTATTGCTGCTCCACATAGTGTGTTATACAGAGCAATCTATGTACTGTATTTCATAAGTAGTGAACAATGACCAGGGAAGCAATTTTAGATACAGTACATGAAAGACTGGCGGACAAAGCACATAGAGCTATTATGCAGTCAAGTAATATAATCCAAAGAAATTACTGAAATATTTCCCTGGCACATGTGGTCACAACTTGTGTGTGTGTGTGTGTGTGTGTGTGTATGTGTATATATATATATATATATATATAGTGTAGATACAACCTACTTTTAGTCCTCAATTACTGTTCATCCCAAAATGTAAGAAAAAAACAAACAAAACAATAATCATATCGGTTTTCTTATCTGTTATAATAAGACTGGTGCGTACAAATGGTATAGTGAGCCACAGGCTCCATCCTATACGAGCGAAAGTTTGTGGACACCATAACACAAGCCCTTTTTTTTTTTTTTTTTTTTTTTTTTTGGACATTCCATTCAAGATTTAATCCCAGCGTTGTTATATTTTGATTCATACACATTCACATTTCATACAAATTCTTTTGATTGTATAAAGCTGCTTTGTGACAATGACAATTGTTAAAAGTGCTATACAAATAAAATTTAATTGAGTTGAATAACAACAACCATCCAAAAAGGCTTTCCACATGATTCAGGCACAAGTGCATTAGTGAAATCAGGAATTTGTATCGAGTGAGAAAGTATGCTTTCCAGTCCATCTAACCAAAAAAAAGTGGTGTTGAGGTCAACAAAGCAAACTGTGTCTTTCTGGAGCTCGTATTGTGCAAAAAGGAACCAAGATGCTGGAACTCAGGATCAGCACAGGATCTCTCAAATTGTAATGCGACAATTGTGTGCCTCTACTATTTGGGAAGCACATACTGTAAGTGTCAGTCTCTCTGGCTCTTTTAGTCCCTTGTCGCACTCTGCACTAAATATACATTTCACCTCATGCATTGTGACTGTGACCATATCTAAATGTGCTCGCTCCACGTTTCTCTCCGTCAAGCTGCACATGGCGCTTCTGAGCTTCCAGTGATCCGAAACACCTCTGCCCTCTGGACTCGTTCCGGTGTCCCGCTTCTGGTTACATGTCTCGACTAGGGTTGGGTACCGAAAACCGGTGCTAATACGGCACCGGTACCTATATAACTGGTATGTACCGAATCGAAACAGAACACGAATTTCGGTGCCTCATTTCGGTGCCACTTAAATGGCCGAACTGTCGATTAATATATTTGTTCTCTGGGGTTATGATGACTCGGTTGTAATAAGCATTAGATTCATCAACACATATGATTGCTAGCAAAATTTAAATACTGCATCCATGGAGTGTAAAATAAATTATTGCCGTAATTAGAAAACTTTTGAGGACTTCGGAAAGGTTTGATAATACAAATGCAAAACATCTTATTTTTGTAGATTAAAAGTTTATTAGATTAGATAAAAAAAAATTAAAAGCACAAATCATCGGGAAATGAGACCATCTGAGATGCGCGTGAATGCATCTTCCATTACACTTTCTCTGAAGGCAGCAGGTGATCTACCGCTATCTTAAACTTGTTGAATTAACTTTCGGTAAAATGCCTAAAACTAAACGGTCGAAAGTGTGGCTGTATTTCACAAGAAAGGATTCCGACACCGCGACGTGCAGTAAATGTTTTACGGCAGTTACGTGTAAAGGGGGAAACACGTCAAATCTAATGAAATATTTGAGGGCACACGGAATAAACTTACAGTAAAAGCAGAGGGCTGCACCGTGTCTGACAGCTTGCGGACAACAGCTATCGGTGTGGATGAGCCCAGCCCCAGTCATACCACACGTAGCGGATGAGCCCAGTCCCAGTCATACCACACGTAGCAAAAAGGAGTCGACCGATTATGATGACGTCAGCAGCCTTTCCGGAGGTTAGTAGTAGGATAATATAATGTTAATTACAAAATGCAAATCTTGCATTCATGCTAACAAATGGTCAAACGATTTGTAAAATACTAATGTAACATGGATTCTGTTCATAATTATGGCTTTCCAGCTAGTACTTAAACTTTTAATAAATTGTTAAATTTTAAGCATTTAATTTTTTGTTCAATAAACAAAAAAATTGTTCTCGAGTCATCCACCATCATTTTGTGGCTTTTGCAAAGTATCGGTTCAGGCACCGGTACCGGTTTAAAAATATCATTTTGGCACTGGTATCGAAAAAAAACCCAAACGATACCCAACCCTAGTCTTGAAGCAAGGAGTCCCCATGTGGTCTGCTTGGGATGCATATGGTGACTGAGGGTGGTTGCACTTGACCATGAAGATGGACTTGGCTGATGCAGACAGCTGTTCTCTGATGGCTCAATAGCTCAGAATTGAAATTTTCACAGTTTTGTGAAAAAGAGCTCCCAATAATGAAAGTGGACTCCATATTAACTTAAACGTCTCTCCTGTTATACTGAACTTCCAGCCTCCGAACACTCAGTATGACTGTAAATCAATTCCTGCTATCCGTCATCACCCAAATGAGAATGGGTTCCCTGTTGAATCTGGTTCCTCTCAGGTTTTCTTCCTATTGCCATCTTAGGGATTTTTTTTCCTTGACACTGTTATTGATTTATACACATTTGCATTTTTGTTATAAATTTTTAAAAAGCGCATTAAAAAAAATTTAAATAAATAAAAAAATTTCAAAATAAACCATCCTTCCTGATTCAGCAACCCAACAACTGGAAATAAGAACGTGAAGCTCTGCTTCTGATATGTAAATAACGCAGTGGCTACGATTCAAACTGGACACAAGGCCCAGATTGTCAAGACTCAATATGATTGACAGACAAGCGGACCATACAGGACGTACAACCTTGTTAGATGTGTAGTAGAAGGCAGAGAGAGGGGACGGTGAGCGGTGATATGTTACCTATCAGTGATCCAATTACTGTCCACACTGCTGGCTGTGCTAGAATGATGTAAGAGGTGGAGTAAGACAGAAAGACAGCCATAAAGATAGAGATGGAGAGAGAGCGAGAGATACAGAGAATGAGAGAGAGAGAGAGAGAGAGAGAGAGAGAGAGAGAGAGAGAGAGAGAGAAAGCGAGAAGGAGCTTGGAGGGTTTGAGTGGGTGGGACGGTGACAGAGTGATCATTATCCTAAACAGCACAGCGTGTGGAGGAGTGTGTGGGAGTTTGGGAGGAATAGAGCAGGAGAGCAAAACGCGTACATAAACACAAAACTCGTCCGATACGGTTTAGAACGGAGAGCCGCTCGTAACCAAGGACGTTTACGGAACGCACAATGCTTGCACAAGCATCTACATGACTGAGAGCACTTGTCTGCATGAGAAAGAAAGAGGGGGCATCGGGAAACAATCGGGAAAAAAAACAAAAAAAACAAAAGAGAGAGCACAAGTGTGAGAGTGTGAGAGAGAGAGAGAGAGAGAGAGAGAGAGAGAGCACAAGAGAAGCACAGCATCATGTGTAGGTGGAAAGCATTTACGGTTGGGCTCTAACTGAACCCCTGTGGCTTTCTCACCGAGTGCATAACACACACGTAAGACCGGCTGCACTCTGCCAAGATTGACAGTACGACGGTGGCACAGCGAGCGTCCACGCGAGCAACAAAAGCACGTAAATACACAACAAAACGTTAATCTAGCGCTCTTTCTGAAGGCCAGTAGTGCCGTGTGGCTTTCCTGAAAACCAGGGTTATGAGAAAATGTCTATGTGTAGGATGTGCTTGCTAGGAGTCAAAAACCTTATACAACAAAAGTTTATACTTCAAATAGCCATCAATGGCTATAGCTACCTTTAAGTAATTTATTACTCATTATACAACTAATTAGCCTCGCTAACATACAGTACAACATGCTATGATAAAAATTACCGTCTAATCATGATTCTCAATTATTCAGACACCAATCCTGGCGAAATTCCATGAACAGGCGAGCAGGATTGAATTTTAATTTCTCAATTAACTAGAATGACTTCAAATTACATTTCATCATCCATCACATGATAACAGAAGGTAAGGACTCGTCGGTGAAAGGACCCTTAACAATGCGTGGAGATTTCAGTTTGCTGGATAATTGACTATTTCGTGCAACATGTTTTCTCAAGTTGGACGCGTCCTTGTAAGCTGA
This sequence comes from Clarias batrachus, assembly GCA_003987875.1. Classification (NCBI taxonomy): domain Eukaryota; kingdom Metazoa; phylum Chordata; class Actinopteri; order Siluriformes; family Clariidae; genus Clarias; species Clarias batrachus. The sequence continues at coordinate 122,713 of QMIH01001375.1, read as the reverse complement.
AACTACCAAGGAGGCGAGATTTTGCATTTAAATTTCATCCCGGAGGGAAAAGACTTTCTGTATGTGACCAAGGACACTAGATTTAAAAATAAATAAATAAATAAAATCACATCATCCATCTTAGTCACAGTTACCATCTGTGTTAACGCAACATCTGACTGGCATCATGCAGGAAGTTACTTCACTGCAGAAAAAGGAGAAGAAGAAAAAACATAATGCAGGTAAATCATGAAAGCATGAATTTACAGATTTTGGTGACATTAAATCAATAATAAAATGCCTTTTACTCATCCTCTCTGCGTGTACAGTAGCAGTGAGTGCATATGTGCTCGTGTGTGTTGTGTAAGGTCAGGGTAGTCAGGAAAGTTGAAAGTTTTAACTTCAGGGTGTGAACGACATTGTAGGGGGAAAAACAAAACAAACAAAAAAAAACATCAGAGCTATTGTACATTATCCTGACCCCACACGCACCTCAAACGCATTTTCCTTTAAGCATAGCTCCTAATTATATGTGCTTCAGATGTGCTTTATAAGTGGTTTCTACTACGCATTGAATAAACGTGCGCTGTGTGTACACACACCCACACACGCGGATGTCTCGATTAGACAATTATGAGTCATTCCACAGGAGAACTTTGGGAACAGGCTGGTCCACACACACACACACACACACACACACAGCTTAAAGAGGCTAGTCAGGAGCTCAGCGGGGCATCGGCGCCCAGTCATACCTCTGAAACCGGGCTGTGGTAAAGAATTATTACACAGGGACTGTGACCTGAGAAGTGAGCAAGACCGTGCAAACGCAGAAATGAATTGTAATAATCTGATGAGTGTTATAGGACCTGGAATGAGTCACTGCGGTCCAGACTGAACTGCGTGCTGCACAAGGAAGGAAATAAAAGGGGGGGAAAAAAACGGATAGAAAAGTGCTATAAAGAGCGGGACTAAAAAACCGAGTGTTAATTGGCTTTTCAGAGATTAAATGAAAAACCGGAATAGAGTCTGAATATTGCCCCGTGAGAGGCGTTTTAAACCTGAAATCAGCGGCTGCCAGTCTGACAAGGTCCCTCCAGAGAGCCAATTGTGCAGATGTGGCTTTCTTTTATGGAAAGGAGCCATGATGAGCCCAAACTCTCGAATCACAATCTCGCCCACGCTCTGCGAACTGCCGGGGAAACGAGAAAGTTCACTCGCATCTTTAAATGTTCAATCAGTGGGAAAGTGGATCAGGCTGTGAATATGAAATGATCACTGACACCCCGACAAGTAAACAGGGTATGAGTAAGATTTCTGAGGTCACACATTTCCGAGGTATACAGCTAAACACAAGCAGAGCAATAACAAAATACTGGGGAAAAGAAAAAAAAAATAGCACTGTGGTATCAAGCTGTGTCGAAATGCGTGTTTTTTCCCCCTTCTTCTTCATGAACTGAATTACAACACAGCATCCCGAGATGTCCGGCTGTTTGGATCAACTCCATAACCTCCAAGCTCCACCCCATACACGGCGACGAATGCACAAATATCAGCGCACAAAAACATTTTCCAAAAAAGCAAAGTTCAGTCTCAGCAGACCTGACATTTCTGCCCGGGCTTAAACAGCTAAGCAGCAGTTCAGACAGTGGTTTGGAACGTCTAGTTGTGTTTTTCAGGCAGTGAGTGACAGACAGAGAGAGAGAGAGAGAGAGAGACTTACCGAGGTCTTTGGATCCCTGGCTCTCGCTGGCCAGCTCGCCCATCCTCACCAGAGCATCGAAGTAGCCCTTGGCTGCAAACGTCACAGCTGCAGAAGAAACGGCGTCATAAATAACACATTAATAGTCAGGTTTATAAACCCTAAAGTCGCGCAATAGACAGGGATTTGCCCTATGCAAAGTTTGAAAGTTCAACTTTAGATAAGACGTGGTTAGCTGGCTTCATGTGTCTTACGAGTAAGCATGCTTGGTGAATACTGCTTGATAGGAAATTATGCTATGACCAAGTTAGGGAGAAAAAAAAAAAATAATAATAATAAATCAGGGGAAAGTCTCTTCCCTCCCCAAAATAAATAAATAATTCAACAGTCGAGTTCGTTATTCCACTTCCTGCTGCTTGTGTGAAAGCACTGCTGATGTAAACACATTATGTCTCTTCATCACCCTGCTGGAACTGCTGCTCAGCCTTGGCACTGCACAGGACGAGCGCGCGAATCGGCACTCGGCTTTTCAAAGGAGGACATTTAACGACGGCGCAGATCACACGCACTCTCTCACACACTCTCACACACACACACCCACAAACGCCCACATGCAAACAAGCACGTGAAAACAGTGAAGCATACAAAGAAGCACGAAAACCACACACACAAAAAAAATAATAAAAATAACCACCTCAAAAACACAACACAAACTTACATAATCCACACACAACCCCCTCTCTAACACAACATCACACGCACAATGCCTCATTAACCAACAAGTTCTCAGCTCGGGTCATGAAAAAAACAATAGATCATTATCATTACTGTACAAAAACAAACAAAACTTTTTTAAAAAGTCGTACTGGATGACGTATGTGAGATTCTTTGTTTACACCACAGAAATCCTTCTCCTGCCTCAGACGTCACTCAGCCACGCTCATCCTCTTCACTTTGCTTTAATTCAAACTGTAATTAATAATTGTAATTAATCAGTTCACTACGACACTCAGTGCTCGTGTTTTTCTACGATGGCTAGAAGACTACAGTGGGTCACTGATCGGTCCGGCCAGCTCCGTCCGCCTCTGTTCGTATATTAATAGTAGTGCAGGCGGCGTTGCTCTTTCAGCCGCTGTGTGTTTATCAGAACACATTTAGTCGAGAGTTATGCTGAAATGCTTCTTGACAGATGGGCCCGCTGCCTGCGGGTAGCTGCGAGTCCTCCTCTGGAAAACGCTCTCCGAATCAGTGCTAGCAGCTGGAGAGAGCCACATGTTCATATGCTGCACTAATTAAATCATAATCTATAGCAGCCCATCACTGCGCGGGACCCGCTCCACAAATTTACTCTTTCCCAAACACAGGACGGGATACTCGCTTGGCCCCTCCTACTACTACAACACACACACACACACACACACACACACACACACACACACACACACACACACACACACACACACAC
>QMIH01001375.1:87770-119555 GCA_003987875.1 Clarias batrachus | reverse complement strand
CAGCACTTCTGTAAAATGAAGTACAACATTTCCATCTACCTACTACTACTACTACTGCTCCTACTACTACAACACACACACACACACACACACACACACACACACACACACAGTGGTGATTAGCTGACAGTGTGAGTGTGGAGGATCAGGAGTAAATCTATCCATCTATCTTTCATTCTTCCTGCCTCAGCCGGAGACTGGCCTGACATTAAGCCCAGGCTTCAATTTAAATCGTTCTTTAAAAGACACAGCATATAAACTGGACCGTGCTCTTAAACGGTAACCGGACATGACCTTGAGGTTTCTTGCCTCTGTTCACAGCCTGCTCTAGATCTTGGTCCTGGGTGTCATAGGTAGTAAAGTGTGCAGCAGTGAGGCAATAAAAAAAAAATAAAAAATAAAAACGGAGTGTCCATTTATCCTCAGTAATGCAGTACGTCTTTCATGAACCAATCCACTGAGGAGCACCAACGCTCGTGCTCAGAGCGATCCATGGAGGAACTGATTCTCCTGTGTGAGACTATGTAAGTCAATCTAATCATGTGCTAATCTCTATATATAGTAATACACTCATTCTAATACGTTATCATTTTGTATAACAGGGGCTCTACACATTAGTTAGTGGATGAAAAACGGTGTTGTTTAAACAAAGTAAAAAGGAAAAACACTGATATGATGAAATTTCCTGTAAGAAGATGTACTGTATATTTAACACTCATGAAAGTAGTCTCAGATTTCATAGCTTTGGGAAAGTAGATACTGGAAAGTCTTAAAACTGTTTATTAGTTATTTGCATCACGTGAGAAGAAAAAAGATGCAACAGAAAGCTAATGACATTATTTACAGCAATTACTGTATGACAAAAAAATTATATTAATCAAAACTCAAAAAAAAAAAAACTCAGAACCTTCCTAGGAAACACTACCATGTTGTATTACTTATCTTCTCTTTATCATACGAGAACGCCGCTGCACTGGCCTCCCTCTGAACCGATACAGTTTCCTTCAGAGGATTTACGCTTTCGATTTCTTAAGATTTCGGGTTTCACTCTAAAAAGTCGACTGCTGCAGGTTATGAAATGGCATTTGAAGAATAATCGATTTCTTTCGCATAGTAAGTGATATTAAAATGCTAAACTGTGATCATTAGGGACAACATGGCTGTTTAATTTTTATTGTCTGTCACTTTTTAAAAATGAGATTTGTGACAGAGCCATGGTCGTGCAAGTAATCAAACTCATTTTCAAATACAAGATAATCATGATCAAACGATTATTGTGCCACATTCCGTTTCGCGATGATCTCACGTTGTGTTATTAATCCAGAATGTCCACTTGCTTTACAGTTTTCACCACTCACTAAAAGCTTCTCTCAGACAGGCTGTGGCATTTAGCTGTTTTATGCATTTATTAAGTTATTTATTTTTCTTTTACAGTTGGTTAAGGAACTGGCTCTAGGAACAGTTCAGTAACACCTGTATATCTTTATAACATGGATTTTCTTTTTTTAAAAGCACTCTTTTAATGTGGTAGAGTACTGTGCATAAACCTTAGGCACCATGTGTTTACTTTCTTATAGATGTTTATTTTATGATGTCATTATATAAACATTTCTAATTTCTAAATGTATTCCAGACGAAAGAATAAAATTAATCTTAAAGGGAAATATATGTAGACTTTTCAGACAAAAAAAAAAAAGGCTTCTGATGCATGACACACACACAAAAAAAAAAAAAAGCAGGTGGAATAAAGTCTGTGTCTGGTTATGCAGGACGTTCACTAAAACTAAGTAGCTAATTTCTTTATAAAAATGCACAAACTGTACACACAACCATAGGCACAGGTATTCACGCCAATTTAGGGAGTATAAGAAATGTAGAACCTTGTTTTTTTTTCCTCGTCAGGTGTTATTTGCACCTAAAACTTTTGCACAGTACTGTAAAGCGATGACCCTGTATAACTAACTTATCTATTCTATTAACTGAATCGACCCCCAAAAGATCAATTATATTGCACAGCTATACAACACACAGAAGCACAATAAAATGTACCGCTATATCCACAATATACACGCCACAGATCTCTCATGTACACTTGGACAAAAAAACCTTGCACAAAAGCATTTGAGACATTTCTCACTGGAGAAAATGGCTTTTTTTTTTAATCATATCATCGAACCACAGTCTATTCATTCATCTCAAAAGGTATTGTATTCGAAAAGCTGCATGTCATTATATCAGAGATTAGGAGAGGTAAATGAGCCAGGATGGAAATCTAGACGCTAGAATTGCTGATTATCTGAATCCTAAAAGCTCAATCATTACTAAAAAGTCCTTATGCCGCATTACCATGCATCATATCACTTTCTCATATATGCACTGTGCATCATTTTCAATTTGAAAGACCTCTTGAGAATGAGTTTGTGTCTTTTTCCAAAGAACTTGGTGGTACTGAAGGTACCAGCGGCTGGACTGGGGCTGATAAGGCCGGCTGTGGTTGCTGCGAGTGCCAGGATGATAAATTGAATGGCGTTGTTGTCATGATGGTCTTTTAAAAAAAAAAGTGCCGTGAGCAGGAGGTGAGAGGCGGGAGGCACTGGCTGGTTGCCCAGAAGGAGCGGCTAAATGAGGACAGAATGGGAGAAAATGGTGCTGTACTTACTGGAGAGAGCTTTCTCGTAGTTCTTCCCCATGGCAACAAAGTTCCGCAAGCAGGGGTTGAACTGCTCCATGATGGTCTGAAAAGCAAAGGAAGGAGAGATTTGCTCATCAGTGACAACAGCGTTAGAATTAACACACATGAAAAATTCATGGCTCATCACACCATATCCTTGGAGGTGCACGTGCACACAAACATACCGGCTCTGCCCCAAATTCCAGAACTCCACTTTAATAAAAACGATGCACAAACCGAAACCGCATCACTAATATGCAGCTGCCGGTCTTATTTATTCAGCATCTATAATTCAATTAAATACACCACTTCTTTAACAATACGCATCGTCACAAATCAGCTTCCTGAATGCAGATTTATATTTAGATTGCTTATGAGCAAGCCAGAGGCAACCGCGACGATACACAAAAGACAGACAGAAAAAAAAGAAAGAAATTTCAAGAAGACAAGAGCAAGAAGCCTTGAAAGAAACCAGACTCGAAAGGAAACCCATTAATCTTCATAGTTTCATATGTGCATGCTATTAAGTTAAACAAGGCTAAAAATAATAAAGATAAGGATATTTAGTATGAGAGTCATGGTTTTATGATTACAGTAGCAGGCACACGTCTATAGTATGCAGGTGAACTCGTACACTGAGGAAAGGGTGAGGTTTCGGCACAAACATGTTTAAATGACCTCAACCCCACTGCATACATACACTATTTGTGTACGTCTGTTCCTGACTGGCCTACACAACTGGCTTTGAATCCTGAGCTTTGAGCGATGTGTTGTTTGACAGATAACAAGATGGATGTCTTTTATGCTTAACTTACTGTAATCATGCTAATCTGCCTGTATCTAGTGAGGTGGAAAAGGCTAAAAGAAAAAGCAAAGTGACCAAAATAAACAAGAGCCATCGGATACTCGTAGAATCGTAGCTCGCTTATGCAGGCACCTGTCATAACACTCGCAGCTCTGTCACCTTCCCCATCACGCCTTACTCCAATTAGAGCTGCAGCAATGCCAGGGCCACAGGGTTGCAGAGCTCTGTTCCTCCCTCTCGCTCCCGTTCTCACGCCTCGCCTCAGACCTACCACGACGCCTAGATCGATTCCCGAGTATTCATCAGAACCTCCATTTTTTTTTCCTTCTCTGTACCATTCAGATGGAACAAGTGCTGCAAACACACTCATCGTTACTCAGGACACGGGTCAAGTCCTGATCTTCCCTGTGTGAGGTGATGCTCAGCTGAATGACTCACTGTGCTTTTTATTAGGACACAGACACTCTGTAGTCTGAAGTACTACAATAAAATTCTATGCATACAGCATACGCTGATCGGCCATAACCTTACGACAAGCCGCCTAATATCGGGCAGGTCCCCCGTCGAGACATGAACTCCACCAGACCTCTGAATTAATGCTGTGGTACCTGGTACCAAGCGGTCAGCTGCAAGTTGTTAGGATGGGCCTCCATGGACTAGTTTTTCCACCACATCCCACAGATGATCTATTTGAATGATCATATGGAGCATTTGGAGGGCGTTATTTTGTTCTTCAAACCATTCCTGAACCATTTTCTGCAGTGTGGCAGGGCACATTATCCTGCTGAAAGAGGCCACTGCCATCAAAGAACACCATTTCCATGAAGTGGTGTATTCAGTCAGAATAATGTTTAGGTAGGTGGACCCTTGAGCAGCAAGGGTCAGGACCTACTGTACCAAAAGGGGTCCAAGGAAGGAAAACTGGTCAGCGACAGGGTCATGGGCAACTGCATTGACCCCTTCGGTGGTTGACCAGTTTGCCTTTCTTGATCTCCTTTTCGTAGGTCCGCCCGCAAGAGCTGCTGTTTTGGAATTACTCTGACCCAGTCGTCTATCCATCACAACTTGGACCTTATTGAAGTCGTTGAAATCGCTTTATGCTTGCCCATCTTTCCGCTTCAAGCACGTCAACTTCAGGTACAAAATGTCCGCTTCTGCCTTATACTGTATATCCCACCCACTTCCAGGTGCCACTTTAATGAGATATTCAAATATTATTTCACTTCACCTGTCATAATATTACGGCTGATCACTTTACACTTCATTTTAATACAAACTAAATTTCCAATTTGCCAGTTTCCATTTCGGGAGAATAAAGATCAATGTGCTTCCTATGAAACATGCAAACAAAGCTGACCACATGTTTCTGAACTGCTGCTCATGAAATAACACCATGCAGCTAGAGGAAGTTCTACTTGAGCCCTCCTGGATAAATGAGCTCACAAAAACACGTGATTGGCTTGTGTTATCTCTTGATCTTTTCAGATGCAAATTCATCGTTTCAATCCAATACTGTAGGGTTCACATTCGTGCACGTTGTGCTTGTGAATTACCAAGTCGCACGACCTTTACATGAACATGACCTGGAGTAGAAAACCCTTTTAGACATTTACTCATCTTTTCCAAGATGCAAATATGGATGGGATACACAGGGCGGTCCAAAGGTCTATACCCACAAAATATATTTCAAAGTATAAATTACAGCAAATTCTCAAATTCACGGCTTTTGACTTCACGACACTCGTGTGAGGAATGCATTTTATTTTGATGCATCATAACTGATGATACATACTTAATTTCCCGCTTCAGTGCAGAAATGGTTCTGGACTGATTCTGATAAGACTATTGACTTCAAATGACCCTAAAGAAAAAAGCCGAGTGGTGTTAAGTCTGGCTCTTTTCTTTTTGTCCTTTGATTGTTTTAGATTGTCCTTTAGATTGTTTGATTGTGTTGTTTAGGTCAGAAATACAAAAACATCTGTATTACTGTACATTTCCTATAGGGAAAAATTGCTCCTGGTGCCAGACTTTTGGAACACGCTGCATGTTATTTAGGGTTATTTCTACTGGTAATTTTTATAGAAGCCAGATTGCAAAGTTTGTTTTAAAAATGTATATAAATAATAATAATAATAATAATAATAATAAACAAATAAATAAATAATCCTGACATAATCGCCACATTCATTATGGCTGCTTTATACAGTAAGTGACATGAATGATATTAAGCCAAAGGGTTGAAGGAAACAAACTAGTGTACTCTTTCCACTGAAACTATTGTTTCACGTTTGTTTCACTGAACAGTGTTTGTTCTCAGCCTTAATTGAAATGATGGATGATATTTCCAAAGCAGTAAGTTGTTAAAGCAGTTTAAAATACTTAATGCAGACTATAAAAACTGTAAGTGAGACACATGAAGCCGTACACAGAATCACTTTTATGAATGTCCTGAACCAAAGTCAAATCACGTCCAGAGGTCCCTAGAGTTACCAATAATATAGCTTTCCATTGTTCTTAAAAAAAAAAAATCTAAATCAAAGTAGATCCTGAGCGGAGAATTTTCCGCAACACTGATTTTGTGAATACAGGCACGCAGAGTGCCAAAACAGAACAGAAATAGCTTGTAAACCTGAGTGCTAGCTGCATCATTAGTACATGTCGATGGGTTGAAAAATAGCAGGTCAAAACTCGTATAGTATGCGAGGAGTGGAAGATGGATTTGAACCGAAAAGAGGTGGCTGATTTAGGTCAGGTATTTATAGATATAGACCAGACTACTTAGTGCTTCTAGTTTATTCGTTTTGTTTTTTTTTTACACAATTAATAGAGGCATAGTCTGAAACACGTCTGTCTGGGTAGAGCATACTTACTGTGGGCACGATAGCGGGTTCATTCCTCTCTGCCTTAATGGACCAGAGAGCGAGGTCACCTTGACGTTTCTGCTCAGCTCGGAATGTGGGTCTGGCCCTGACGGGGACGAACGAGCCTGGAATGGCTCAGCAAATCAGCACACTACAAAGAGTGCTTGAACAAGGCGGAAGAGTGATGAAGGAAAGGATGCAGGATGAAACAAGACTACTGTGAGCAGGCATTCTAACCCCAACTTACTGCATCACTTGCYTCGGCACGTTGGCATCCAATGCGGGTGCAGAGGACAAATTACTAATAGATACAGAGTCAGACAAAAGAAATGTATACACACTTCAGGAAAAGAAAAACTTGATTATAAAATAGTAACAATATTTAAATACAAAATGCATTGCTATACTGTATATGATGCTATTATGATAATATGATGCATCATATTATTTTTCTTTTCCTGAAGCATGTACAGATTGTTTTTGGCTGACTTTTGGTGTTTCGTATGATTTCTTGTATTACATATTTACTTACTTTATTTTATTTCTGATTTTCACCCTAATTTAACAGCGATCCTTTAAAGTGAAGATGAACATTTCCTAATGACGAAATTCAAGTGTTAAGGAGGATATGAGCAGCTCAATGGAAAGAACAGTGAGGTCACACACCTGCATGTACACACAAGTCAAGAACAAGTCAAAACTATTTGGTCTGACTTGAGTATTTATGAAACCGCTGATCTCCTAGGTTTTTTTATGCGCAACATAATTCAGGAGTCTACAAAGAATGGCATGAAAAACATCTAATTTGTGGCAATTCTTGGAATAAAAGTGCCTAGTTGATGAGAGGTCTGAGGATAATGACCCGACTTGTTTGAGCTGATAGGCAGGCTACAGGAACTCAAATAAGCAGTTGCTACGACTGCAGCAAGATTATATGGATCTCACACATGAAACCCCCAACGTGAGACCCTGACGAGGACGTGCTACAAGAGCGAGAGCAGACGACTACACCGGGTTCCACAGGCAAATCAGCAAGAATCTGTATTTACAGTGGAAACAAGCTTGCTGAAACTGGACAGCTGAGAGTGTTGATATAAATACAACAGCAAAATACATACAGCATGTAATTAGATAACGTTCATCTCTTTAAAGTGTTGTCCAAATGCTTTTTTACAAAAGACATTGTGAAGGCCAGAGTAAAACTGCTTTTTATTAGATTTTTACGAGGTCTTTCTGGAAAACGTCCAGCCATTGTTAATATAACGAGAAAGGTTTGCGCAACATTGATGTAACCAAGGAGAGTGGACTGGAATGTGTCTACGTGAATAACAAATGACATACATTTCACAACAATTCACTGTACCAGTCCGTGGGGTGTGAGGAATGTAACGTTGAGTGTGTGTCCTGTATGGACGTCACATTCAAAATAACCGATCTGGTACACTAACAAATTTTGAATTAAGCTTGGATGTTCCTCCGCAAAACTATTCGGACGATTCAGAAGGCTTTCTGCGACGCTGCGACGAGTGCAGTGTGAATAAAAGTGTGGCACAGACACTTCAAAAGTATCCACGTCCTGAAAGTGATCCACGTCCTGGAACGCCTGCCACGAGCGGAAAACCTGAGCATGTTAAATATACGCGTATATATTAGTGTTATAGCGTACAAGCCGCATTAAAGAAGAAAAAAAAAAAGATCAGCGACTGACGGTGCAAGAAGTGGAAGCGTAATTAGGAGTTTATGACATGTAATCCAGTCATTACATGGCTGAATACTGCACGGACAGACTTAGTGCCTAACATTCAGATGCTGCTCTTCGTGAAAATCCAGAAACAAACCCAGATGTATTGGCGTTAATCATCTTTAAATGCTGCCAGCCTTAACTGGGAAAACTGCCCAAGAAATAGCTTTTGTTTAACTGTGTATATTTTCTTATTTTTTTCGCCCTCACTGAATGTCAGACACCGTGCCAGCTTTGCTGTCATCAAAATGTGAGCTTGATGCACACCACACCATCCACCCACCCTCACAATCGGGTTAAGACTCAACGTTTTCCTACATCATCCACAAACTAACTTCAGAATCAAACTACTGTATATATCAACTGGATACACCATCCATGGTCTCGTCTTCATTTTCAGCGTTGCTTAGCGAGTAAATTTCCCAAACAGAAAATGACAAACCCTACCGCTTACAACGGTTATGAACTTTCAGAAGCTGAGGCACAATCTGGCTCATTTCTCTTAAGCAGCGATGCCACATTATAGTTTTAAATCTATGCCATAAATTCAGCTATAGGTAGAACTCTTCGCAAATGTTAGTATGTAAATACACACATTTTCATCAGAGTATTGTATACACTAAACCACAACCTAGAGTCATGAAAAGCAATAAAAATACTAACGAAACCTTAGGCGGTGCTCCAGGACAGTGGAGAAAATGTCGAACCTGAGAAATCCGACAGCGCTCCAGGGCCAGGCTCGGACTGAATATTAACGAGACCAATGACAGTTCTCGAGAACATTGCATGAAAGGCACTGGGAAGTACATGATCGGCATGCATTTTAAAGAGGTTCCACAGTAACTTTCCTTGACATGGGATTAAATGTTGATTGCAGGATTTTAGTTTTGCTGGTGGGTTTAATCGAGTCGCTATACATTTCACCATTCATCAAAAAAAGGCAGTAATGTGAAGAGAAGGAAAGTGTGTTTGAGTCAAAACAGAGATAAGTAGCACTTCAAGAACTCCATCAGCCAGATAAAAGACCTCTCGATGTCTGCGGGAGGGGCTGCGAGGACTTAAAGGGATATGTCTTCTTCTTCTACTACTATTTCTTTTGCTGTTTGCTCTCTCATAAAGCTTTTCTCTGTATCCTTCCCTCTTGAACCATGCTACATGCATAATGTTACAGTTTTTAACAAGCTTTACAGGAGCGAGAAGGAGGAGGAAGAGAAGAGAAAAAGAAGGTGGGAGGTTTACATAACAGTCAGCAGACTCCGTGGCAGTACTCCTGTTATATGATCATACGAACGCGCCGAGCTCCGGTTAGAACAGTGAGGGGGACGCGAGCCACTCTGCGCTCCCTGCTGAACTAAATGTGCAAACACACACTCGCGCTCTTTAACAAAGAGCATCATTATCTCACCCGGAACGTTTGCTGGCACCGCCGTGGCTAAGAAACAGTTTCGTGTGACATAGGTGTAATATGAATTCCATGAGCTTATGAATCAAGCGCACTATAATAATAATTCACGCCGAGCTTAAGGGGAGGATGGAAGGAGGGTTTTTATTCTCCATATTTTGTCAGCGTAGCTAAATTTATCATCCATCCCAGTCCTCTTGTGCTACATCTGCCAGGCTAATTGCAGGAGCTAATTGGGACCCGAGGCCGGCAGGCACTTCGCGGAGCTGGGTTATTCCTGACTCGTGTTAAGGGGGGCATGCACACCATTTCTACTTCACTGACATGGCAAGAAAGCTGGAAAAAAATAGACAAAATAAATAAAGGAGGCGGCATGTATACAGGCTCACAAGAAAAGAAAAAAAAAAGGAAAACAAAAGCCGTGTTCTTTTTTTTTTGTTTCGCTTCAACAAGTCATAGCAGCTAAAAAAAAAAAAGAAAAACACAGTGTGCTTACCTGCAGTCCTCTCTCATGCAGGTAGGTGATTTTTAACACACGCCACTAAACCTAGTCATTAAATGATGAGCTGAAACATGTGTGTTAAATAAGCAAAAGGTGCTATATTAAAGCTCTCACTCAGGCTGTGACATGGCCAGAAACAAGAACGAAAGACTCAGGCAACCAAAACCTCTTTCTTTTCCTCTAAGGCGGAATGGGTACAGCTAATCCGTTCTGGCTCATTTCCGTGCTGCTCGAGCCAACCTGGGAACTACATTAATGACACAAAGTGACACATGGCAGGCAATGGCATCTCATGTGTAACATAAACATGTAGTTACAATATAAGTGCACAATCGGGTTCATGCATAAAACTGTCTTCTAGGGCACACTTAAAAATAAATTGTAATATATTTTATCGCTCCCTTCCATTTTGCAGCCCGCAACAGAACGCTCCCTCACATCAACACACAGCTAACTGTTTGCGTCTCCTTCCGCTTTGTGGGTGACGTCAGCGTTTCTTCTTCGTCTGTGTTTACTGGCGGCTTGCAAATGTTTATGCTTATGCGCCAAACACATAATTGCGCATAAACATCACAAAAGCTTTTAAAATTCATTAAAAGAAGCTTCAAGGCAGAAGATTTTGCCTCGATCATTTTTTGTAATCGAGATACTCGAGGAATCGTTTCAGCCCTACAGTGAAATCATAACTGCAGTTTAAAAAATTTCAAAAATCCATGGTTATGTCTTTATTATCTGCAATCTGATCATATTAAAACTTCTGTTGGCCTCATTAGCGCCTTCAGTTCATGGCTACCGTCTCCCCGGTCACTGTTGCACTGAGCAGGTGTGAAGGTGTTTGATCGGCTCATTTGTATAGTAACTATAGTGAGAGCAAAAATGRAAGCTCCACTTGCGATATGCACAAAGCATTTGGATATCTGCAAACAAAATTCTGACCGATACTCTAAGGAAGGTGAAAGTTACGAGATGTGGATGAATCCCGAAGAGGCCTTAAAGCATTTTCCCTACGGTCATCCACTTGCTCTATTGGACTTTCACCTGTTTGGTCCCCTGAAAGCAGCCCTATGAGGAGGACGATTCACTGGTGAAATGATAAACGGTGATTCGCAAGTGTTTTCGTGGCTCGCAGTTCAACCTAAAACATTTATATTTAAAAAGGAAATTTATAAGGAAATACTAAAGTTTGTTGACCGATAGACAAACTGTATTGAAAAGCAAAAAGATTATATATTTTTTTCTTTTCCAAAAGTTCATTAAAATAAATTTTACAGTCAGAGTGCAGATCATTTTTGACTTACCCTCGTAGTTTAACTAAAATAAAAAAATGGCCTTTATGCTTTTTGTGCAAGAGCTCCTCAATTTCTGTCAAAGTGGAGCGAGCCAGTATGAGTGATTATGCAAAAATACATCAAACGAGCAGTCTATTTTTCTCCAACACAATGTGAAATGAGCCAATAAACATGTTATTCTGGAAAAAAACTGCATGCGTTATGGCCCACATGCTTGAGAGTCTCACAGGTTCTCTCGCATTCTGAAAAGGTGTATGGACAATACGCACGTTTCTAAATGTATTCATGATCTCGAGGTATACGATGCGGTTTGACTGTGCAGTTTGCTGAGTTTTTGCCACAGTTCCCAAATGATAATATTTTTACAACCTCCTCCTCTGCTTCAACCTGAAAAGGTTGAAATTCTTGTTTTCATTTTCTGTCTAGCCGTTCTGGACAATTTATCTGTTTATTGCAATATTTCACAGTGGGAAATTGTGAGCATGGGAAAAAAAAAAATCAATAAATCACTCGACTTGGGAAGTACTCAACAAATACATCCATGTACCGAAATATGTACCTGTATTTTATTCTGCTTTCTGTTTAAAAGCAGCAACAATGCACTGTTATTAACATACACTGTAACTGGTCCTTTACACCTGCATCCTTTATGGAGCTATCGTACAAGTTAATCATGTTGCAACAGCATAACGAACAAAATAAGCAGATGTAGATACAGAAGATAAAGTGTGAACATGGTTGTTGGTACCAGAAGGTTGTGTTGAATATTTCAGAAATTCTTGCACACACTACATACACTCCAGTTTACACAGAACGATGATTCCTGTTAAGACGGTTTAAAGGAGAATGACAATCACTCTGTACAACCATGTTGAGCAAAAAAGCAAATATTTTTATTAAATCTTCCACCATGCAGTTTGGATGAGTGTGTGCCATTAATAGCCTTGTTTTTAGTTGACAGACGTGAAAGCCAATGTGGTCTGTAGCTATTGTAAGATGAGTTTCACCTCACAGCTTTGCTTTTCTGCTCACCACACAGAGAGAGTAATTATTCAACCTACTATATCACTCCTGGTGGCTTAAACAAATCTAACCAATTTCCTCCAACTTCTTATCAACTAGACATTTCTACCCACAGACCTATTGCTCAAAAGGTTTATAATACATTTTGTATTCTCACCATTTTGTGTCAAATCAGCTGACAGACTGTTTGTAAAATTTCCAGATCAGCGATTTCTGAAATAAAAAGAGCCCTTCTGGTACCAACATCTATTCCACGATTCAAGTTTTTCCTCATTCTGATTTCTCTTGCTACTTAAACGTTAACATTAAATGGTGGCTCTTGATTGCATGACTATTTTTGCACAACACTACTGCCACATTAGATAACTGCATGAACGTCCAAGTGTACTGGTGTTCTTAATAAAGTGAACAGTGAGCGCATTTAGCCCAGTTTTGAAAAGAACTTCAGTTCTAGACTTATAAAAATCTGTAAATGTTTTAACGCGGTTGAAAAGGCAAGAAAAAAAGTGAACATTTGAACACAGTCTGAGTTGAACAAGATCTGAACAGATCAGTAAGACGAGGAGATATTTGACAGAGAGCGGACTGGACAACACACTTGCACTGCTTACGGTGTAGCAGTGAGCAGATTTAATAATTTGATTCATTTATTTTTAAATGTTCATTTTGTCCAAGCATGACCTAGTTCACTATGTGTCATTGTTTTAAATTGATGGACAGACTCATTCTGTCAGCATGTCGCACTCATTTTCCTCTCTGTATGCAGGTGATTGTGCGTGCTATAGCTTTTAACGATCAATCTGAACACCCGACACATTAACATTTCAAAGGGCAACACTGACAGATTTCATTTTATAATTCGACTGGGAATCGGACAGCTCGCATTCACCCAGAAGTTTTATTCATCTGAGCATCGTTTATTCCTGTTATGATTTGCTTCATTTACCTGACTGCTTTTAAAGTAAAATAGGGCAATGTCATCCATTTCCTGTTTATTTATACAGCAAGCAGCATTCACAAACTCCTTGCTTTAAATGGACATGGAAAATAGATCCAAAATTATTAAAATTATTTCTTTCAAGCTTCCATATAGTCTCAGTGGGCACCAGACTTCAATACAGACCACAGATATTCAGGGTTTGAATTCTTCTGCCCACACTATGTGGATTTGAAAGAATAGTTTTTGTGTCATTACCTAGAAAAATCAATGTATAGACATGACGGTACCTCCTGGCAGAGATGAGTAGAATTTCGGGATTACACAGAATTCACGATTTGGACCAAACAACACCCACAGAATCAATGAGCATCCAGCAATTTAAAAGTAAGTTCAGGGGTTTGTTCGCGCAGTCCATTTTTCACCAAAAGTACTGATGGATGCTGATGGCCAAAGAGTTGAAATTTATCCCAATCAGAACCACAATGAAGTGACCGCTTGCAGTTCCAGTGATGTATGCTTTGTGTTCCGAAAGTTCAGAAGCTATTTATTGCCAAGCCTTAATTTCCTCATGGAGACGACCAACATTTGAGATGAAATGACCTTGTAGATGGAATTCATGACATGATCAGTTGACACAGAGCAGCTGAACCACTCTTTACAAACAGACCTAAAGCATTAGCGATCTACAGTGGGTTGGAAAGGTTTTCTGTTGATATTGAGCATGATCAGTATAGCTGGCACTGATTTGACACTCATCAGATCATCACAAGGTTCGAGTCTTCTACGGGWCAACGGTTGGGATCATCTTATAGAACCATTTCCCCCTCAGATGACAAGTTACTCTTCTATAATAGATCCTCCAACAAGAATTTAAACAAAATTTAAGTAGTGAATAAAGCTTATTATTCAAACATTCTTTTGAAGGGTGGCAATAATCCTAAAGATTTCACTTAACATAAATTTAAGCTTCATCTTTCTACAGCGATGTCCAGCAGACTTTTTACAAAACCTTATTAAGAACCAGCTTGACATGCAACTGCGTGTTTGTCAATCGTCCAGGTTTGAGACTCTTTAATAGAAGCATCACTGAAATCAAAGCAGGAATATACAGTTTTTGCAAGAAAAAAAAAAAATTAAAAACCCTGCAAATAGGACACGTTAGTAAAWTTTTTTTTTTCTGTATCCCATGATGGCGGTGTTAGAATTACCCAGAAGCATCTGAAAGGGAAACTCTCTCAGGCTCATCTATTCCACTACATCTGGCTCTAATTCGAGGTCTGGGGAGAGCAGTAAAGATTTAGCTCTCATAAATCCTGAAGGRRGAAAAAAAAAGAAAAAAAAAACGATCAAGTGCGCATGTGCTTTTCTCCAGAGGAGGACATCGAGTAAAATCCCATTAACAGCCAAACTAAAATTACTTGTTTATTGAGCCTCTGATGAAAATGCTTTAAATAGTTAAGCTTTTAGTGTAAGGATTTTATCCCAGTCACGCTGTTAAAATGTCTCCTCCAGGAATGTTCCCATTTCTCCCTCCATCTGGCTCAGTTTGTCTCACATCCCATCAAGAGAGAGAAAATAGTTGTGATACACCACCGTGGCCACCTGTGATGCAATTTCCCCCAGTTTAATGAGTGATTTGGCAACGCCAGCAAGTTAATGGAATGTAGCAGGGCTGCATGAACAAGCCCAGAGCACATGTTGTGTGCAATTAGGATGAAGGTACACAGTAGTGCGACTGTATATCACCAGGCCTTCTGCTCAGCCCCATGACTTGATCACATCAAGATATAATAAAGACGCACACAGACCTCCCTCTTCTCTCTCCTTATGTGTAGGATCATGAGGTGGTGAGAAATCAATACATTTCCCACAGGATCAATGTTCACTTCTGATTAAATTTTTTTTAGAAAAAAGACTTTAGCAGGCAGGAATGTAGATTATCCAGAATCATGAGTGCACAGACACACAGATACATGGCAGCCCCTTCGTGTCTGCAGTCTATTCAGATTATGTTCACTTCAAAGATCAGAATGAGAAGAAGAAAAAAAAAAAAAAACATGATTTTGTGGTACATTTGCTGGTGCCAGATGGGTGCTGATTTCTGGAGATTTTCATACATTTACAACAAATAGTTTGAAAAAGAAACAAAATTAAGTCAGACATTATGATTTGTTGAACCATGAGGTCACAGTAGGGTCAAATAACTACTCTTTACCACCGTGGTGAGCAGAAAGGCATCTCAGCACTCGTATGCGCTTTGACCAGTTTCTGCATAATTTTATGCATCAATGATTGAAAAATCGCCTGAATGAGTTGGCGAACAGGTGTGTGTGTGTGTGCGTGCGTCTTTCTCTTGCTCACTCCCACTCTCTCTTTCCAAATACAAAAAAAAAAAATACATAAATAAAAATGCTTTCTACTGCATTTACCCTGCAATGCACTCACCATTTCCCCCTTAACTATTACACAGGCTTCAGCTCGTGTCAGGGCGCTTGTACGTCTCGTTCATTATGGAGCTACTTATTCATGGTATGCACTGCATGAGCATCGCTTCAAGCTTTACATCGGGCTGGTAATGCAGATTGTTTACCAAAACGACTGCCAAGCCAACCCTGCTGCCAAGGCCTGGGTTCACAATCACTCAGCAGACTGAAAGAGTCTGCATTTGGGAACGTGAGAGTACACTGCTCAGGGAAGACATTTTTTTTTCCCCCACACAGTGTTAATGATGAACGTAGTATTAGCACTACTCATTAGCAGCATGCTGATGGAAAGAACCCTTTCTTTGCCTTAACTGGCATCATCAGGGCTAAACTAGTTAAACTTAACACAGATAATGTTTCTAGAGAAGCTGTAAAATCATCCTTCGCTTGATTAAACAGTCAGGTTGCTGCTGAAGCTTATTAATCTAATAAAATATATGCAAAATTTGGTTCTGCTTAAATCTGTGTGTTTCCTAACCAAGGGGTTCTGAAATGCTTTTATAGTTTCATATCAGCAATGCAGAAACTGATTAAATAAAGAAAGGGTGAATAAGTTAAAGTCGAAATTATAACAATAAAATAAACAGTAAATATTATAATCTATTTCACAACCTGAAATGCATCATGCTCTGCTATTTATTTAAAAAAAAGTTTTAGGTAGCCTACTTAAAGTCACAGGAAGTAGGCCTACTCAAAGAAAATTATTTAGGCTGAGGGGCTCAAACTGGGGAAAAAAAAGGAAAAAAAAAACAAAGAAGGCCTGATTTTAACAATCAAATTGTTTCAAACAGATCTGTATAGGAAAAGAAATCCTCTTTAAAACCTTCAAAGCTTTTAGGAGATCTATGCATCTATGAAGGTCTGTTTATTATCTATGTACAGTAAGACCTATTCTATCCAACAAAATGAATTCAGGGTTGCAGTGGATCCAGAGCGCATCTGAACACTAGGTACAAAGCGTGAACACACTACATGTAACGCCAGTCCATCACAGGGCACCATGGGTATACGGTACWCATTCATATGCAGAGGCAATTGTTTTGGAAGGTGAAAGGAAACCATAAAACCCAGAGCTTACCCACAATAGGACATGCAAAACTCAACAGGGACAGAAACCAGAGGAGAGAATCATACCGAGGACACTGAAGTGCAGTTCTGGCCGTACGCGTTATACCTGTATACTTCAGCAAACTGAGTGTATGCATAATATACATCATGGATCATGGATAACTCAATGTGCCTTATTTAGGCATCTTTATCTTTGATTACAGCACACACCGTGATTGCCAGTTCGTGTGTGAAAATGATTCTTCATCTTCCCAGTACCACTCCTAAAATATCCTTGTGCAATCAGCGATGAAATTTTTTTTAATTCATCCTGGTCATTCAGTACAGTCATGTCATCAGCTGTCTTCATATTACTGCTACATAACATAGCAACCCCAGATCAGAACACTGCCACCAGAGGTTTGTACAGTGTGTACTATGCATGATGGGTGCATCGCTTCAAACACTTCCCTTCTTACCCTGACACATTCATCGTTCTAGAATAGATTCAATCTGACCATGTTCCTCTGCTCCAAAGTCCAATCTTTGGGGCTTTTTTTCTGATTAGTTTCACTAATAAGTGGCTTTCTTATGGTTGCAGATCTGTTTAGTCCCAATCCTGCGGGTTCTCATCACGTTGTGCGCGTATGGAAATGCTCTTACTTTCACTATTAACCATAGCTATGGTTTTTACTGTTGATGATCAAGTTATGGTCATTTTTATTCAGACCACATTTCTTGCACAAAGTCGACGGTTCAGCACAGGCCTTATAGATACTGATAATGTGTTAAAGGGTCCTTAACCCAGTTCCAGTAGTTTCAAATCTCCTTAGTTATTTTCTTTGCTCGATGCATCCGACCCTCCTGAAAGTTACATGTTTTTTTTACCAGACTGTGCTTAAGAATACAAAACAAGCTTCAGGGTGTTGAAACAAAAAACATTTATTGTACAGTAGAAAACCTGATTCCACAATAATCTGTGCCTGGGAGCTAAATTAGCCGCACTCTGGATCCCAAACGCAGCCAATCGCTAGCCAACCCGAGACATCTGCAAGGGCATGTACTGTATGTGGATGGGCACGAACAGAGCTTTCCTCAAGCTGTGAAACATGCCATGAGCAGCAGTTCAAAAAGATGTGGACCGGAAGACGGAGTCATGGAGGATGCGCCCTCCCCGGTCATGTGATTTAACACTTAATTAACTCAATAAATACTACAGGGAGTGTACAGCTATTCAGTTATTTATTTATATTATCCATTTATACATTATCCTTTCCCATGTGTAACCGTTAAAATGTTTAAATGCAGATTACCTTAGAATAATATCTGAATCACAAACAATTAAAACTTCAAGTCATGGTTGAGATTTTAAGCTCACGCACCAGACTTGCTAACGGATGCGCCCCTTTACTGTGGGACTGAGTGGGAAATCATACAGCGCTGTACTTTCTGATGTGTTTGTCCTTGCCCACAGAAGCAGCTATTAGTCAGAGCTCTTCAGCATTGTAACCTCTGACCCCAGCGAACAACACTCCACATACCAGCATCGGTGTCCATGGAAACACCAGTGTGTTTAGTTCTTGGTCTTGTTCCGTTCTCGATTGATTCTTCGGGTATTTAATTAGGAACAGATTGCGAATGCCTTCATGACTAACACTTGGGTCACGGCAGTGTGACAAAGGCGTCTCTTCTGAAATCTCGTTTCAATTGAATGCACATGTACGTTAATCAGTGCACCTCAGACCGTTTTGCAGTACCACACTTCGTGATATCTATGAGCAGAGAAATCTAATCGTGGCTCTCAAACGAAGCTGGAGTGAAATCAATACAGCACATGTGTATGGAGAGATACAGATGTGAATGTCAGCAATCTTCAGACAAAGCTTTTGGAAACTCAGCAGTCTTTCAGCGATCTGAAATCTGTACAGATAAATTCTGGACCTGCATATGACTCAGAGGCTTCGTGTGGAACAGATCTCTATTGTACAGAACATCATGTGCTTTCTTTCTCTCACACGCTCTCGGCTATGACTGCAGCATTCGATCCAAAAAGGGAATTGTCTGCAGCGCTCGACACATCTTCATCCTTTAGAATGTGAGGACGTGGCAGTAATGAGACCGGGCTTTAAGTGGGGAAAAGTCAGAGGTGCTACAAGCTCACAGCACATAAAAAAAAAGAGAGAGAAAATGTATAATACGTCTTACATAATTATACTACAGTGCTACTAAAGTCCAGAATCTGAGTGGTCAGAAGGAAATTATTTTCTATACAATAATTTTGGTTATAATACAAGTCTTGTTCTTACAGTACATGTTAGCGTTTCTATAGTAACAGCTAATTCACAGGGACACGTCTAAAGATCACGCACAAGTCTTGACTTGGGAGACTACAGCAATTTTGTTTCTCAGAAAGATGACAAGCTATTTCTTTTTTGTCTCAACATCAAGAGGAAGAAAAAAAAATGCTGGTGAGGAAATTGCTGTTAAAAGCCAAAATGTTTTTGTCAGCTGAACCCCTTCAACCTAAGCTGAATTAAATCGAACCCTGTTGTGTTTATTTGTGCAGGTGAGAACACTGGGTGCGGACCACAACAACGGCTCCGATACTCTGTTTTCCGAAAGGTGGAGCGAAAAAATGCTGTGTGTTTTGGCCCGTGGACAGAATCTTTCTGTTGATGTGATCTCCTTAACTGAGACTCGAGCTGCACATTGAGCCAAAAAGAAAGAGCCAAGTTCTCTGGAAACAGGATGATGTGGGGTGTTCTGCAGATTTGCACTGATGAAGGGAAGAAAAAAAAGAGCACGAGAGAAAAAATGGTGTATGTGATGCACAAAATAACAAGCCATTTCTACAACAATCGACTAATACACTGAGCGTAAATCCATGGTTTCTGTTGCATCTGTGCATAAAAACCATAAAAATCAAAGGTTTGTTTGATTTCCCAGTCATTTATTCATTTCTGATCAATGACGGAGGAGTTTTACACCTGCACTTTCAGTTGTACACAATATTTAACCTTCAGTCCACTTCTGGAATTGCTTAATTACGAGGGGCGTCCAAGTTAAACCGGGATTTATGAGAGTTATGAGAGTTAACAGTTCTCTATATAATCCCCTGCTACACTAATGCACTTATCCTAACGTTTCACTAGTGCTTGGATACCATCAAGGCAGAAAATTCTCAGTACGACAAAGTCATAATCGAACTGCCTGCTTCACGTCTAAATGCTGGCCTCCAGAGAACTGGCCCAAACATGCCGAAATTGCTTGAAGCGAGGTCAGGACTGTGAGGGAGATGTGGCAATAACTCCCAGCCGTCTTCCTGTAATGTGCAAGTGGTGTTATTGAATGATGGCCACACACTTATCACAGACAGATGCATCTTTTCCGCAAGTTGGTGAGACAACTTCTCCATCGATTTTCAAGTATGGGGTGTTTCACCTGCCCCCTCCTCAGCCGGGATTGTCATTCATGAATATTTGAAAGGTAAAAACGCTTTTAGAGTGTCATCACTGCATTGTGCATAATGCCCTCTGTAAATGTCAATCGGTTTTACGCCTTCATTCATGATAAATTTCATTACAAGTTTTACTTAAAACACCCCTCGTATGTTCAGAAGGAGGGGGAAAAAAAAATAATAAAAGCTATCAGGTATCAGTTTATCTGATTCAGACTCCACATCCTCAATGATTATTTTCTGATAAAAAGACAGTCCTTACATATTTTACCTAAGTAATTAATCATGAATGTCTCCATAATACGATAAAATGACACAAATCACACAAACTTTTTTTTTTAAAAGAAAAATCACTTTCGCCACTTTTGTAGGGGGATCATTTCAATATTTAGCAAAAATGCTTATTAAAACAGTTTGAGATATTAATACCTTTATATATTGGCATTAACCTGAATACATACACAACTGTATTCCTAACATAAGCCTTTAGCAAACTTACACATGATCAACAAATCTAGCATCCAAACTTTTAACTAGTATTACATACAGTACAGTCATGCACAATAATGCTTACTGTAATAACATGAGGAGAACAACAACTGTTCATTCTCAATTATATTATTTTTATAACCAAATCACTGCCATCATGTTTCATAAATTTTCTTTAGTCACATTTCTCTATGGATCATGTGTGTATTTCAAGTACATTTTATATATTATCTCTAACTTTTTCAGTCTTAAAGGTAAGCGGATTTAATTCGCTTATGTTAAGTGTTAATTGGTTGTGCGTGCACATTATTACACAACTGCTACGCTTCTATAATGATGCACAAAGTTAACGGAGAGGCAATTAAATCTTTATTTGCAATTATGGGATTACAGTTGCAGGCTGAAGATTATGTGCACTTTTGAGCATGATCGTGCCATGGTAATACTGGCTTTGCTATGAATTGAGCTGGTCTTCTTTTGGTGAAGAACAATTGTACAACATGTACATTTAACAGAAGAACAGTTGGTGCAAAGTTGTTTAATTTATGTTTATTTAGGAGTACAATTTATACACGCAGCATTATATATTATTATATTAATACTGTAGGTTGAATGTCCCTTCACCATCAACAGCTTTTGGAGGACTTCCGTTTGTATATTTGTCCACTCCTTTGTTTYAAGCATGGGCTACAAATTTTCAATAGCTTTAGGGCTTCAGAAGCTTAAAGTTAACCTGCTGTATCCACTGCATAACCAGCTTTCATGTGTATTTGCGGTCACTGTCCTGTTGATCACCCAATGTTGTGGGTTTTAGCTGATGATATGAAGTTCTGAATATATTTTTTTCATCTATTGTTCAGATAGTGTTCAGATTTTTCATCTATTGTTCTTTGGTCAGGCCTTCCTAGTCGAGCTTGAACTTTTTTCATGGATGCCAGCCCTCAATCCTTAGTGATATACAGTTTAGGTTTAGGTAGAGGGCAACACTGGAGTTCCAGTAGCTTCCAGTTCATGTTAGGTCTGTGCCTTTGGTGGGTCCTGGACCAACCCAAACTAGAACCAAAGCAGCTATAATTTGAACTATTTATAAATTGTCTGATCTTGGAACCTGCAGTTGTTTAGAAATGGCTCATTTCATTATCTTTGTCAGATCTGCACTGGGCTCCTCTATTGTGGGTTGGTCCATCCAATGGGTGAAATCAAGCAAACTTCAACCATCAACCATCATCAACCATCACTGAGAGGAAGTTGAGAAGCATTGGGCTTGGCAAATTTATAAATAAATAATAATAAAAAAGGGACCTTCATCACAGTTGAATTAGTATTCTGACTGTCTGTACATTTTTGGCTCTGTACGTACAGTTTTGACCCAGTGTTTATTTCCCGAAACTAAATACGTTTTCTTCTATTGTACTGTATAATCGCTCTTCCCCATCATGTTCATGTTGGACATGTATAAACTTCTGACTGCAACTGTAAGTATATAACAATACCCATGGTTTTATCCTGATCGGTCGACTGGGTTTTGTGTTCCGATTTAAGCAACCATTTTTTTTWAAAACAAAAAATATATACCTTATCTCAATTATATGTAGCTCTATGGAAGTTGTTAGAAAACCACTTTGACACTTTTCTATTGTCCTATAGCATAGCAACACTCGCAGTCATTCATCATATACTGACCAAGAGTTACATTTCTAGAGGTGCACAACATTATTAATATTACACTGTCTCATTGCCAAGCTCTAGGTAAAAAGAAGAAAAAATAAAATCAGCTTGTCATGGTATTGAGAATACTCCTAAGAAGAGACTCTCAACTCCGTGCCTACACCTGAGAATCCTCCTGATGGCGGGTGTGTGACAGCAACTAACATCCCCATCCTCAAAGACTTATTTCACTTTGCTAACCTGAACATATTCCTATGCACTCTTACAAAAATGACAGCGGATAGAAGAGGTCGCCGTCGGCATCCTGGGCGCAGAGCTGCCTGCCCCTCCGTTCCAGCTCCTCTTCCCTGGTTAATTACAGGCCCACGGCCCCACGTAGCAATTACGGACCATTTCCACAAGCATGAAGAAATGCTCTCCCCACCCTCGCTTTCTCACCCTCTCCTTGTTTTGCTCCCACACTCGTTTCTCTTCGCAAAGGCCACTCTGTCCTGGCACTCGCAGACTCAACTACACTTCAGACTCGAGTCATTCCAGGCGTCAGCAAAGTCAGCAAAGTACTTTTAATTTCACACAGGTATTAATTTTACACAATATCTCGTATTTTAATGAAATATTTAATTAAACAACTGATGAGTTTAGATAATTGTGTTGCAAGTAATTATCGAATTTGGCACGTTAATTTTAAAGCTCTCTGTTTATTTTTTCAGCTGCATGTTTGCCGGCGAGTTTGTTTACGCACATCTGCTCGATCGACGTTCTAATGGCGCTCAGGAAAGGGTTATGAAATCCGAGTGAGGGAAAGAAAGAAAGAAAGAAAACACAAACAATTCTCCAGGAAATGAGCTCTGCACAACAATTCTGATTATCGTTTTCATCAATATCCCACAGAACTATGATGTAAAGTTGAGCTTCGCTGAGCCGGATTTCTTATTGCTTTGTGAGATTAGTTTAGAAGCTTGTCGTGTTTCATTTTGAAGGTTTTTTTTTAATAGAGAGTGAAAACAAGAGAAAGAGAGAGAGAGAACACTGACAATAAGACACAGCAGTGGCTCCAAGCCATCCACCCTCAGATTCGGAGAGAACGTGGGTGTATGGATTTGAACGGTGCCTCCGCTGATAAAACCCACTTCACGAGACACGCTTCTGCAACAAACCATCAGGAAGCTGGTAATGAACATGCACCTTTTTTTTGCCGTGCTTTTTTTTTTAAATACAAACTTGCGGAAGTCATATTTTTATYATTTAAATTAACATTATGGTAAATCGGGAACGAGCAAACTATAACGGTAAATACCTTGTAAGTCAAAGTTGTCAAGAGAGGGTAATTACAGTGGACATAAAAGACCTCTCACTCCCAGAAAGCCTTCTGAGATAAAAGCAGAGTTTATGGTTTAGCCTCGAAGGCATTTTAAAACCACTCTCGCTGTTTATTCTGAATTCCTTTATAAAGCCCTCCTCCACATCGCCTATCTCTTCCCGCCCCCGTCTCTCTTTCTCCCTTTTCCTCGCTCTCTCTCTCATATGACACGAGAGTGACAGAAACACATAATAGCATGTAGTTGCTAAGAAACCACCTGTCTAGATTTCACCGTATCTACACTGCGACACAGTTCTTATTAAAAAAAAAAAAAAACTTAAATCACCCAATGGTGATGATAACTAATAGTGTGTCTCCAAAAGAGCAAAATSTAATAGAGAGATGATGAAGTCATCATGAGCAGAACCCTACAACGGAGAAAAGTTTAAACTTGAAAGACAGCCTGAGTGTTCGAGGGCAACATCATCACAGGTTTGGTATGTGCGAAACCAGAGCCACACCTGGTATTTTCCACCTTGGGATACATACCGGACGCCAATACCCAAACTGGCAAACCCATCTATGGCAGACTCTCCGGGAGAGGTGTCAGAGACACGCCCCCCCTTTTTTTTTTTCAAGAGTTATTTTCACCAACCGATAACCTAACAAGTCACACCCTGCCCAGTGCACGGCAACCAGGTAGTGTTTATCCACACACACCCTTTATAATGCCTAGGTAGACGACTCTGCGCTGCCAACCAATAGTAAGATTTGAGGTGATATTCATCCCCTTCCTTCATCTGGGAGTATTTCCAAATAAACTCTGCATCATTAAAACGAGAGAGACCGTGAATAGGGGGGAGGAAAAAAAAAAAGTTACGAGCAGTAGGCAGCATTCCAATCAAGGAAGTCCTCAATGCAATCCAAGTTTTTTTTTTTAATGAACAGTCCAAATATGTATAATAAAACAGTCAAGCATAATGGAAGGTGGAATGAAATAAGCACCGTCATTTGAAAAGGGAAAAAGGGGATATACTGTAAATGGTACTGGGTTTCCACTCACAGCGGTGGATGTAATGCTTAAAGATCCTGCTGAGGAAGCCAAAAAGAAGGAATGTACAGTAGCAAAAGTATTATGAACAAATTTAAAATTTGAAGCCAGACTGACCATAAAAAATAAGTGCTACGCCTTTACAAAGACATGATAGGATGCTCACTTTGCACATTCATGATTCTGGATATGAATCAATTGGGTTTAAAAACCCTGCGGCTTCATGTTTGTGGCTCCATGACTCTCTGTGTTCAGTCATTTTCTACACCTAGCTTATGAAGCGCTATGACGGAGCTAATGGAGAAATGAGGCGGTGCTGGGTCATGGCACTGAAAAGTTGATGATTTGGTATGGTAAGTCTACAGATAATGACTACTTTCAAACAGTTCTGCAATGTGCTTTGAGAGTCTGCTGAGAAACCCACAACAGCCATAGAAATGACGGAGACACAATCCTGTCACGTAACACCATGGTGGCAGCCATAGCAAGTCATAGCACGCACTAACTGTTGGAGGAGTGTCATGGCAATCCACTGGATAGCGCATGCTTTTGGACTTTGGTGTTGCTTTTGCGGTTCTATTTTCTCAGGTCATGTTTACTGTTTGTTGTTTTCTATGGGTTTCCATAAACCCTTGGCCAGCTATGAATATCTACAATTGACACAAATGCACTACCAGTCCAACGTTTGGACACACCTTCTAATCCCAGGATCTTTTCAGATTTTTATTTCTTTTTACATTGTAAAACAATGCTGAAGGCGTCCAAAATATGCAACAATCTGCACAGTTAATACTGAGATGTGTCTGCTATTCAGCCTCTATAAAGCCTTAATAACAGCTCTAATCTGAGGTGCAGTTTGTTAATTGGTGATTTCAGAGGATGGTAGCTCTGCAACAGAGGCAGGTTTTGGTCTGGTTTTCCTGGGATGGTCTTCATGAGAGCCAGTTTTATCACGGTGCTTGATGGGTTTTGCAAATGCATTTGACAATACTGTTCTTACAAGAACTATTCGCAGAACAGCGAACAGCTGGCCTTCGGGTCATAAAATAACGGTTATTTCATAGTTTCAGAATAGTATACAGTATATAATTCAGTACTGTTTTAGAATGAAGAAAATAAATCCAAGATTGTATCCAAACTTGTTACCGGTACTTGCAGAGGCTCTAAGGCAGACCAAACAATCATAAAAAGGTGCAGCTTCTATCTCTAGGTCTCCGAGACACACCCCAGCGAGTCATGATCTTACAGTACGACTGCATGATTTTGGAATTCACAGCAATTTGTAGCAAAAAAAAGTGGGAATCTTTTGTTTCTGGTGATCAGGCATCAGGGTTGTGGCTGCAACAGAAAGGCAGAAATTTTCCGCCCATCAACTATAATGCGTTTTTTTACTTTCACATCGATCATTTTATGTATAACTGATGAAACATTTAAATGTTATTTTTGTGAACGCGATAAATAACCGTTTTATGCTGCATGACGCTGTTCTGCAATTTTGTCACTTTGCATCAATGATTCTCCAAAACTGGTCTAGCATACGTTCAAGCTAATTAATACACCTAGTGAAAAGAATTCCCACCAACAGCTAGACCACACCCTTGGATCTTATCTAACGACAAACCTGTCCTGCTTTACCCCATATTCAGTTGTTTCATCCAATGACTGTTAATTCAGCCTTTAAATGTCTGAAACGGTGAAAATTTGCATTATGTAAAAGCAAATATATGATACCCAAAGTAAGAGAAGACCGTAAGCGTTTACATTTATGTAAAGTAGAATAAAAGGCAACATGTTTACTAGTAGTGGAAAGGATGAAGGTACATGTTTTAAGCACAAGCTTCACTGCATTTCATACACAGATTTCCTCCCTGGCTGGCTTTGTATATGTTCTGTAGGTCATTTTTGTAGATAATCAATCACAGGAGCCGGGTGCTATCGGTGAAAGCGTGGCCACCAGCAGCAAGCGACCATACCTTAGAAAGACACAAGGCAACAAAGTGTGTAACACAGTTCTAAAACACGACTCTCAGTGATGTACAGAACAAGCCTGAGCAGGCCGGCAGGTCACAATGTGTACAAATGACATACTCTTAATCATGAACCWAATGATTGGCTGCTATTGGCTATAAGGGAAAAATACTATCCTGTCACATGTTTCCTTACATTAATGCTAAGGGCGTTTGCACACTTGCATTGTGCCCAGGTCTGATTGCTTTTCTTTCTCCACTTCCCCGCTCGCCAGCGTTCACATTGTTTTTGTACTTTGTTTTGGGGTACACTTGCGTATTTACACTCTCCGATACAGTAGGTGGCAGTATGCACCTACTTGGTTTTGTGAGCCACAACGTTATACACAAGAAAAGAAAGGACAAGGAAGTTAGCCTTCATGACATTTCTAATATTATTAATATTTAAAAAAAAGGTCATGACTAACTCTCTCGCTGCATTTCTACTTTATCAGCTAAGGCTGTGTAGGTCAGAGGATGAGATAACGCAGATTTCAAAGGAGACATGACGTCACGTCTAAACAGCGTTCTACTTTTGTTTTCATATATAYGATTGGGCTTCCATATCCGTTTTGATCCGTGCCTGAGCGTCGAACAATTGTATTCACAGTGATCACAATGAACCAAACTTTGTGGTCAAGTGTTCCCAGAAACCATCTCAGGGTCCTAATGTGCCAACGCCCTAAAACTCATCCTGTCTGGAAATTCAAGGCTGCTGATGTCCAACCTGCAGAAATCTTGCTCATGATCAACTTCATGTCGGAAGGTGAGCGAGTGCAGTCAGAACGGAAAAACTCAAGTCAGAAACGAAGGAGGCTGTGACACCTTACCACGTGGCCGGTTGTTTCACAAGTGAGGTGGCAGCTGTAACCGCAGGCAGGGTGTGCCTTGTTTACACCCGTGTTTTTGTGTGCATAACGGAGTCTTAGGTGCATCCACACCCTGTGTTTAAACACGAACACACCTCAGCAGCCTGAGGGCTGTGTTCGTCATTCTCCTGGGATTATTCAGGAAGCTCCCAGAACGTTCAACCCTCTCCAATGACCCTCACATTTTATGCTCCTGTGACCTGATTTGCACAACCGAACAGAAAAGGAGGGGGGAATGTGCGTTTTATTAGTCAGATCAAAAACGCCACTAGGTCTCCAAGCCTTGCGACATCTGATATGGAAATACCATTGAAATTCTTGACAAACACATGATTCTGTATTTTGTTGCTTTATCAAGGTGTGCGCACCAAGCGCAGTRTGCGCATTCATGCTGTGCTAAATTTGGTTAACCTTCCTGTCAAGGTTTTCAGAGTACTAAACAGGAGGAGCCTCAGGTAACCAGACATCATGTCAGGGGTATTGATTGAAAAATAAAATAAAATCTACACGTACAGTGGGTCTGAAAGGTTCCACTGAATATTTGGGCTTTTCTTTATTTAAAACCGGAAATAAACGAAAAGGTTTTATGTAGAAATATTTTYATAAGATTAAGATCTTGAAGATCCTGCACATACTGTTGACCATGTTAACTGCTTTGTAAAGCAGTCACCTCACGTCTAATCTCTTCTACTAAAGGATGCGCTCAGTCTACCTGCTGATGGACTTGATCTAAAATGGATTATGAGATTTGAACATAAAGTTGTGCTGTCCATTTCAGCTCTAGTGTACACAGTAATTATAGCCAAAAACTGATTTTTAAGAAGGCACAAAGGCAACTTTAAGAAGAAAAATAAAGTTATGTCAAAGACTCTACTTTTCACTCAAGCTGTTGGCAATAATATAATCAGAAAAGAAATAATAAATATTGTATTAAATTAGAAAAAAGCAATCAGAAATTAGAAATGAAAGGAGTTTCATTAGCGGCCTCGGAATTCTGGACCTGTACATTTTTAACACTTAAGGCTGTAAGTATTGCAAACTTCCAAATCMTACATTCTACTACATTTTATACCTTAGAAGAGCCACAACATGTCTGAGAGCATTTGACTTTAATTGGCCAAACCAGCAACACTCAGGAATGTGGAAAGCAAATAATAAATAGAGGTGCAGACAACTTTTCTTCTTTGTGACTTAAGGGATCAGGGGTAGCTTGGTGGTTAAGGCATTGGACTACAGGTTCAGAAGGTCCCTGGTTCAAATCCCACCAAATGACCACCAAGTTGCCACTGCTGGGTTCTTTTGCAAGGCCCTTAACCCTCAACTGCTCAGGTGTATAAGGAGATAAAAAATGTAAGGAGCTCTGGATAAGAGGGTCTGCCAAATGCCTAAATGTAATGTAAATGTGACTTAAGCCAGAAGATAATTTACATCTAACTTAAAGACAAAAAAATAAATCACATTTTATCAAAATGCTGCATGTTTGTAATAGTCTCKATCAGGCATTCACCAAGCGGCAGCCCAATCCGAAATGTGAAAATCTCCAGCCTCTCACTGAGAGGATACTTCTCTACAGCTATACATTATGTTCACAGCCCCTACAGTAATGCAATGTGTTAATGTATAACGGGCAAAGCAAATAAAATTAAGTGCAAACAGTAAATTCTTAACAGTCATTGAATCCTGACTGACTGAAACTGGACAAGTTTTGATCCTCCTTAAACGTTTTCCTTTTGGCATTCATATGATTATAAATTATGATTTCTCGCTCGGCGGCATGGTGGTGTAGTGGTTAGAACTGTCGCCTTGCACCTCCAGGGTCCAGGTTCGATTCCCAGCCAGCTTCAATTCCCATCTCAATGTGCATGAAGTGTGCAATTTCTCTACTTGGAGGGTTCCATCCAAAGACCTGAAAAATAAGCTAATTGGCATTCCCAAATTGCCCACAGTATGTGTGTGTGCCCTGCGATGGATTGGCACCCTGTCCAGGGTGTACTTCGCCTCACGCCCCAAGTCTCCTGGGATAGGCTGCAGGCCCCCCAAATAGATAAAGTGGTATAAACGAGTATATATGAGTGAGTGAGCAAATTCTCGCTAATAATGACATATAGGACAAGCTCTAGCTCTTCGCAGGTCAGTTAAACAAAGAAGATAAATAAAATGTAAAATCATATAAATTTGCTTTACTAGTTCTGATAATTTTTCATAAATATATAATGTATTATATATAAATGAAAGGTGARAGTGTCTATGGTTGAGATTGTATCTGAGCACTTGAGGATGAGGGAACTTGCCCAATAGTCTGACTGTAACAGCCAGAAGGCAAAGGGCTCGAACCAAGGACCTTCTGCTAGCCCTGCCCCACATTACATATAGATAGGCAATATTTATTTACTGTAAATTATTATTATACATGTTCGCCTGCAGTACCATCATGGCCCACTTTCAGGAAACACGGTTCTATATGAATACACCTCGTTACCAAGCAAGATCACAATACATGATTGCAATACTTACAAATTTTTAGCTTAGTCAGTTTTCAGGCTACCAAACATGGCACTGAGTAGCATATCGAAGCATTGACTAGCCTAGTTTTCTTTGGTAAACCGTTCAAAGTGTTCTCAAATCATGATTGCTAAACACAAGGTAAATCAGGTCTTGACATGTCTCCATTGTTCCACTTGTTGCTGGTATTCTGTCAGCACTAGTGTTCCTGACACATCGCAACCTCCTGAGAACGTGTCCTACTTTCACAGGCATCGTTATGCGACAGGACGCKGATACAGACAGCTCTGGATTCAGGTTGGTCTGCTACAGCAGAGTGCTATTCGGGGGAAAYGCCATGACCCTGAGGTACAGCGTTAACTCGGGAGTTTCTCAACCACTTGAAAACGAATGGATTCGAATGGAAAAGATGCAAAAAGAAAAATTTGGGTGGTTGTTGGTCATTCGGCTGCTCCCATCCAGGGCTTGGCACGGGTTTTTAAGTCGCACGCTGTTCCTCTTTACACAACCCTCCCGGTTTTTTTGTCATTATTATTATGATACAGTGATTGATGAAAACTCCAGCACAGACTGTAGAGGTGGTGTTCTGCATTCACAGCGATGTAAAAGCCAACACCCTGATACAGGACACATGCGCCTGGCCTCCAGCTCTCAGAATAGTTCCATTGTCCTGGTTTTRGGTGTTGGACTTCAGGTTGCCCCATTTAACAGGCTTATGTGTCACAAGAGTGCGGCTTAATACAGAGAAAGGACCAAGTTTGGGGATTTTGTGCGTGTGTGCATGTGTATGTGAGGTAAACAGAAATGCAAACTGGATCAGGCAGACACAGGGAGGGTGTGTGGATGGAGTTGATGTGAAAGTGCCTTAAGGCAGAGTTGGCTTAAAAACAAGAAGAAAAAAAAAAACCTGTTGCAACACAGCAGGTCGCTTCAAACGCACCTGAGAAACAAGGGCAACTATGAAGCCAAGCCAGAGCTTTAAACATGTCTGTGTGTGTTCAGAGAAAGATAGACATATATAGATAGATAGATTTATGTAGCTGAAGGTAAAATGAACACCAAAAACACACATTTAAGCAACGTTCCACTTAATTAAAGCGTTTTCTCCCAAAATCACTGCATGCTAACAAGTTTGTCTGGTCTAACGCCTGTGATTTCCCCCCTCACACCCTCAATAACACCGGTTCTCTTAGTAGCTAAACATATGCTGGCACATACTCTGCAAACGAACCACTTTAACAGCTGAATATTTTTTATTTTATCATGTCAACAAAATGTAAAAACCTTCAACAATGAATAATAAAACTCGTCCTCGGCGCGTTTTTACCTTGTAGACATTCTCCGTAACGCGGTGGACCTCGTCGGTACGAGACATGCTGATATCTTCAGTCCAAACCATAAACACTCTCCTCTAAAGAAAGCGGTTATCCCAAACACGGCTTGCTTGACTGTCTCCTAGACGCAGTAGTACAAAGCTCAGGAATGACTAGAGAAACTCGTTATTTTCGGGGGKTTTTTTCCCTCTTTTTCCAGGAGCTGCAGCTGAGAAGCGCGCGCTATGCTGCTGCTGCTGCCGCTGCGGTAATTGAAACGGACAACTCTCTCTGACTCTGGAAAACACGCCCCCTCCTGGTTTAGCGCCGCCCACAAGGCGTGTCTTTAAGGTACCTGTTCATACT
>QMIH01001375.1:60155-77074 GCA_003987875.1 Clarias batrachus | reverse complement strand
ACACACACACACACACACACACACACACACACACACACACACACACACACACACTCAGATGCTCATTCACACACTATAGGCAATTTGGAAACATCAATTAACCTAATCTGCATGTCTTTGGACTGTGGGAGGAAACCCACCAAGCATGGGGAAAACATGCAAACACAGACATGCACAGGCGGGAATCGAACTCGGACCCTGGAGGTGCACCAATTATTATCCCCTCTTTTGGTTTGATTAATGCCTCTCAAAGCTGTAAATGCATGTTAAATTCAACCAGATAACAAAACTATTATTTCACCTTAATCRGAGAGAAGAAAACGCGCAGAGCCTTCATCTCCAGTACACCTGTGTACTGACGGCACAGGAGCAAAGATTTGACTTCAACATAAAAGCCATTTTGATTGACTGATGATTTGTCAGAAAGAGCCTGGAGCTCAGTGAATTTTAGTTGTGTCTTCCACAGATAATTGTCTTGAATATGAAAGTGTGAGAAATTAAATGTATGTCTTGTCAAAAAATGAGTGACTCACGGTCAATGCATGCGGGTTGTCAGCTTGGATAAAAAGATTCTGTACTGGTTCACTTAAAAATATATTAATCTTCTATGTTGATAAAATTCTTATTTTAAAATGAATATGTSAGTTGTTTGGGGAAAATCTTGAGCTTATTCTAAAAAAAAATGTTGTGTGTGACATGWTGGTCCATTTGCAATGCCGCTTTTTATAATGATTTAAGTATTCTAGTGCGGGCAATCTTAAACCACACTACATGGCCAAATCACACAAATGCTTTTTTTTTTTAAAGATTCCATTTCAGATTTAGTCCCATCTTTGCTGCAATAGCCTCCAGTCTCATGAGAAAGTTTCTGCTAGATTATGGAGCGTGACTGTGGGGATTTGCTCCTTCAGCTGCTTGAGCATTAGTAAGCAAAAGTTAGACAAGAAGGCTTGGGGAACAGTCTCCATTTAAGTGTATCCCAAAAGTTTTCAGTCAAGGCTTTGTGTAGATCAGCAAACCTGGCAAACTATGTCTTCATGGATATTGCTTTGTGCACAGGGGCACTGTCCTACGGGAATGGGATTTAGTTTAAAGTTAAGTTAAAGTGAAATGTTCCACCTTTGAAACTCAACAGTGTGCTTTCAGCTTTGTGAAAACACATATAATATGGTGCATACATAATTTAAAAAAATCCATATGTACTTGTTGTTGTTAGTTTTCCAGGTGCTCCCATCAAGGAGTCGCCACAACGACCATCCAATCYGCACAAAAACTTGGCACCGGTTTTACGCCGGATGCCCTTCCTCATGCAATATTATTCGAGCTTAAGTTCGGCACTGCGTCCAGTGGCTGGAGTTTGGGCATTAGMTGGGAAGCAACCCAGGACTTCTCCAAACAGATGTATTTCATGAACATTAATTAAATGTGTACATACAATATATTGGCTCTTTATTAGATTCATAGAGCTTTATTTTCCTGAAAATTTCCCCCAACAGAAGACATTAGATAATGTTGTTTATAGATCTATTTGTTTCTGAATAAATACATTTCGTAAACCAATGTAATTCCAGCTAAACAGGCGAATAACTATAAAATCTTGCTAATAAATCTAATAAATTTAATAATAAAAGGTTGTCATTCCCACCGATGAAGCAATAATGCACAGAGGCCTGGGGGTCCATGAAGTCCATGTCGAGAACCAGGTATCACTGGTAATGTATCAGGGAGGTGGATATCAGGATRAATGAGTAAGAATATAAATAGGCAGTTCACAGTGATTGTACCATATGTGACTTGTCATATCCAATCAGGTAGTAATTAACACAGTTCAGTTTTGTGCTATGGCCAATAGTGTGCAGCAAGGGAAATTTATCAGATTAAAAATTTTGGAGAAATAAAGGTTTATAAACATCCTATACCTTCCTGATTCTTCAATAGCACTGACAAAGTTTTAATCATAAACATTGTTTTAAAACACTTTATTGAAGAATATCCAAGCTGGTTTACTCCATCTTTTTACTCCTTTTGCTGTGAAACCTATGCTGCAAGGGAAGTTGTTTTTTTCAGTGGTTTTCAGGTTAGTATTGGTGGGTCACACCTCCAGGGTCCGTGTTTGATTTCCGCCTCTGATTTGTGTGCATGGTGTTTGCATGCTCTCCCCGTGCTTGGTGGGTTTTCTCACTAATTGGCGTTCCCAAATTGCCCATAGTATATGAATGTGATTGTGAAAGTATGTGTGTGACTGTGATGGATTGGCCTGTCCATGGTGTACCCCGCCTTGTGCCCTAAGTCTTCCTGGGATATACTCCAGGCCCCCGGCTACCCTGTATACCAGATAAAGCAGTATAGACAGTGAGGATTAGAGTTCCCTTTTTCTTATTACATAACAGAATCATCATTTAATATTCTGAAAATAGGATTTTGACAATTTTTTCCTCAAGGCCCTCCTCATAAACTAACTCACACTGGCCATATCTCAACTGGACAAGATACAGGAATAAACCTTCTAGCAAAATGGAGCTCATTAAACCAAGAGTCTGAAAATATACAGTATGTAACTCAAATAAATGCAACTTAATACCTGATTTCGTGTGATTGGTAACACAAGATTGGCTGAATGCGAAATTAGTGATTCTACCTGATATAGACTGTGAGTATTAGTAAGACTGGTAAATACTTGGACATGAATATAAATACAAGTTAATTATGATCTAAAAAACGTTATTTCTATACTGTTATGACTATCTCATAAAAATTCTTGGCACAGGAAGAATTACCGAATCTGGAAATATGAAACATTTTCTTGTTTTATGACTTTCTGGGCATTGGTAGCCTAATGGCAGCTTTCTCTTCTACCATGCGGAAGGCCCGGGTACAATCCCCACCCAATACCCAAACCCCAGCCAAAGRATGCAGTGCCAGTCCCAAGCCAAGATAAAAATAGAAAGGTTGGGTCAGGAAGGGCATCCGGCATAAAACCTGTGCCAAGTTGTGTGTGGCGACCCCTCGATGGGAGCAGCCGAAAGACTAACAACAACAAAGGCAAAGTGGCTAATATGATGTTCTGTTAATCAAAAGGCAGTGAAAGATTTTAAAGAAGTATTTAACCAACAGATTATAAAAGAAGAAGAAGAAAAAACAGCAGAATGCTGAAAAAACCTGACCAGCTGTTCAGTATTACTAGTGCGCTATTAAAGTCATCCAAGGATGTACTACTTTGGTGGTTSGTCTCAAGACACTGAAAATTGTTGGAGKTTGACTGGAAACTGTGAAACACACAAGACAACTAAAATTAAACGAACAAATGATTTATTTAATATAATGGTTTAAAACATAAACAATAGAAAAGCATCAGAGAATAAACGCCTTATAAAGAAACATTGTTAGATTTCAGGCTAAATATCTTTAATAGCACAAGTACAATGAAAAAAAAATTCAGCATGTCATTCTGTAAGTGATGCCTAAAACTTCTTATACAGATCTGATGACTTTCCGGCACTGAAAAAACAGGCTAACACATCAAGTTCAGGCATATTCACATAATACATTAGCATACATCTACTAAAATATTTACTGCTTTTGATTTAAACTTGCATTAAGTAACTGAGTGCTACTTCAACCCTGACGTTCTGTCTAAAAATAAATCAAATCTTTCAGCACATGGTTCACCTACAGTCCTGGTGTGTGATCCAGCTCTCCTAACTGATTGATATAAATGAAAACAGCGATGAGGTCAAAGTTCATTGTGCTGAGATGTCACAATTATGTTCAAAAACTCTAAAGGTTGCAGCACCATTTATTCTTTAAAATGCAGAACAACCATGGTGTCTTATAGTGTTCAGGTGATCATGCCATTATTGTTCCTGTGTGCATTTGTCCCACCACAACACAATTTAAAACAACATAAAGATTCCTTATAGAACTGGATGCATTAAATAGCAAATCCAATCCATTGTTTAAACATCTCACAGTTTGTATATTTTCCTGTACTGACCACAAGGTGTATTTACATGGAGGTGGATGGTCGCTAGCCTGGATGGACTCCTCATTGGAGAGGTTTCTGTGTGAAGTGTCTCTTAAGTCTTTCAGTAGATTCAATTTAATAAAACTCTCATTTTAATATAATCCATGAGCATTCCAGAGTGGATGCGGTTCACTCAGGGTTCAGACGCTTACACTTTACATATGGTAGTCATTTCCAAAGTGACGCATCTGCGCATCAGTCATAGATAGGTAGGTATTCCTCATGCTGGGTGAATACTGAAAAAGAAGAAAAAAGATAAAATCATAGAATCAAAACTTTCATTAGGTGCCATTTGTAAACCATCAAATGCTATAAAATATTTTTCATTTATTTTCGTGAATAGGCATTGTGCAAGAAGTGCTGTCAGATTCAGAACTAGATGCGTTCATGACTTTGTTTATGTGGAATTTAATTGCACACTTATAAGCATGTTTTAAAAAATGTACAACGGCATCTGKTGAATTTCGAAATGAAGTAAAAAATTTTTACGTGTTACAGTAAAGTGCGCGRAATGAAGGTGTGAGATGAAAAAGAAATTTCAATTGCACACTCATTCATATAAAAAATTTACAGAATTTTGACATGAACTAAT
Source organism: Clarias batrachus (assembly GCA_003987875.1). Taxonomy (NCBI): domain Eukaryota; kingdom Metazoa; phylum Chordata; class Actinopteri; order Siluriformes; family Clariidae; genus Clarias; species Clarias batrachus. Next base: position 72,458 of record QMIH01001375.1, on the reverse strand, counting down.
GATTTTTTGAAGGTCGATTTTTTACGATGTAAGAGTGTTTATCATTTAAGTCTGACGTCTTCTCTTTGCATGGGCTGATTGCGATGAAACAAAGCCTACTGTATATCTTACTTCAAGCTCGGCCAAATACAGTCAAAACGACCATTAAAATGTGTTTAGTAGTTTTTTACGTGATGCACGCACAAACAAACAGACAGACAGACAAAAATTCCAAAAACCATCTTGATGTGTTCTATTATTCATCTTTACAAATATCTTCAATGGAAAGACACGACAACTTTACTATTTAAAATGTATTGTATGTAAAGAAGATATGAACAGTATCAAGTTGAAACGTCTTAATAAAGCAATTCAAGGAGAGGTGAGGATGTGGGATTGATGAGAATTCAAAAACAAAAAAATCAGATTTTACACACTTCCTGAAAGCCTGGAACAGCGGTTTAAAGGAAGAGTCCAATGTTAGTCCAATCTAATACATGTGTGTTATATATAGCAAGAACTTCCAACTAAGTCACTAAGTGATGTTCTAGACCGACTGTAATAGCCCTGGAGTTCCAAATATACTCTACAGTGTACAGAATTACACTCACGTTAGTATACTTGCAGGTCTGACTGTAGTCACAACCTGTTTTTATGAGCCTCCAATAAATAGACACCACAAACATGGGAACACTGGCTGTGTAACTACAGTATGCATATTAAATATTGCATCAGACACTTTGTGACTTTGCTAAAAGCTCTTGGCATTGGATGCTCTTGCATGCAATTGCTCTGTAAGATATCCAGGGTGATCCAGGTCACCTCATGTGGCAGTTAGGATATATGACACTGAACAACAAGGACACAGCAGTAGGTCAGAGCTGATACATCTGAGGAGACAAGACTTACTACACCTAGTTTAATCAATAACAAACCACACTGATGATTAGTGATGAACAGCTGCACTGCTGGACTAGATATTACACCGATCAGCCACAATATTAACGCCACTGCAAAATGAATTGAATAACATTGATTATGATTTGATTATTGATTTTATACCAGTAAAATATTGACAGGATCATGGTCATCCAAGGTTAACCCATGCTGCTGGTCAGATCACAAAGATAAGCCAAAGCATAACAAAGCACAGAAAAAGTCAATGCTGGCCATGATAGAAGGGTACAACACACATGGAACCACTGCCCATTGTACACGTGGCCCAGCAGGCAAAGTCTGCCAAGCCGACTTCTAAAMTCCTCAATCCAAATCCGATTGAGCACCGGATAAATAAGTCTAATCCACGGAGGCCCCACCATGCAACCCACAGCACCCAAAGGATCTGCGCACCGCCAGAGACCCTGCGTTGCCACGCCAGAGTGGCCAGTGCTACCTAAAACCTAGGTGCTCATGGTTTTAAATTTATGGCTGATCGGTGTGTACKGAAGAAAAAGACTGGGCTGTATGGAAATTGAAAAAAACAACAAAAAAAAAAACAAGTCTCTTCACTTTGTACTCTATTGAAAACTCTACAACGCATTATTTGGCGATTTACCAAGTGAAGTTAATTTGTTAGTTAAACATACACACTCATTTTTAAATCTGTTGGTTGCAGCATCCTCCAAAAATTTTGTTACAGCGTTCATTTAAGATTAATAACAATGGAGAAAGTTAAGYAGGGACAAGGGTAGTTAAATAGGTGAAACAATAAAGTTATAGTATTCAAAAGGCCTAGTCCTACTAGAGCAAGAATGGGGTGAGGCTCGCCATTATTTGCCAATAGTCTTCCCCAATTTTAGTACACAATACCATCAAGAAATTCAAGGAAACCCATTAAATCTAAATGCGTAAACGGCAGGGCCGTAAACCACTTCTGATCTCCGATCCCTCAGACATGACTGTCATAAAAAACATTACGCTTCTGTCTTTAGTAAACCTTTGTCCATTAACACCATTTGTCGCTGCATTTACAAAATGAAACTTATGGCTTAAGAAAGCCATACATTAACACTATCCACAGGCGTTGAGACGGATGGAATACAGGAAATGTTTTTTGTGGTCAGATGAGTCAGCATTTTAAGTAGGTTTAAGAAATAACAGCTGTCGTGTTCTCTGGGTCAAAGAGGAAAAGGAACATCCAAGCTGTTATTAGCGTCAGATCCAAAAGCCGATGGTACATGGTATCGGGGTGCGCCAGTGCTCATGTCATATCTGTGAGGGCACCATTAATGCAGAAAAAATATGTTCTTTTTGGAGCAACATATGGTGCCATCCAAACACCATGTTTTTCAGAGACATCCCTGCATTCTGCTTGGATTACACATGCATGGCTGATAAACACAGAGTATGTGTGCTAGACTGGTCTGCCTGCTCAAACTAAGAAATGTGTGGTGCATAATGAAGTGCAAAAATATGGCAATAACGACCCTGTACAATTGTGCAGCTGAAGACATGCATACTGGAAAAATGAGGCATGTCATTAACAGAAATGGTGATGTTGCACACTGATACAGTCAACTGTAGTGCATATTTTTGGAGAATGTTGCAGGCCACCAGATTTGAAATGAGTGCATATTCTCAACAAACCATTMAATTTAACACATAGTACATCATAAAATAATGGGCTGCTAGATAGAGTTTTCAATATAGTACAAGGTGAAGAGACTTTACAGGCGACACCTTTTTGGTTTCATCGCCAATTCCCATACAACTTTTTTGGAACAGAGTTACACAAAGACAAATATGATATAAATAACAAAGATGCTGTACTTGTTAAAAGGCCAACTTACTGTATCTACATGTCTGCAGATACAAATCCAGAAAGAATTAAAGAAAGGGGAAAACAGTGTTTAAACATGCATTTTCTACACTAGAATGAACTTACACCATTTTCTATAAAATTTCAATAATACAGATAACATAACCATATTTTTGGTTAAACATATACCAAKAATAATACATATAGAACTTGCAACAGATACACACTGCACTTTATGGGGCTTTGGTTGCTAATATTTAAACACACCCCATGCTGGTACATACAGTATACCCTTAAATCTGCACAGTTCCACTATGTTTCTTGACATGTGGGACATACAGTATATTTGTGATTCATATTGTATTGCATATATTCCATATAGACCTATTACAGGGTTTATAATTCCTCACACCAGTTAGAATAAATCAATGTATAAACAAATTAAATCTCATGATTAATCTAAAGAAAAACTTAAGTGTTTAACTCTTTTATATTACTGGAATGAAATCACATAAAATGATACGATAAAAAAGATTTATGAAGTTAGGAAGAACTTAAGTCAAAATGCAACGTCACACTTTGCACTTCTCTTTTTAATGCCTACAGTACATAAAGACAGATTTAATCAATACTCCAGCAATTAACCTGGACCAGGTCAGGGCAAAAGCGCTTATCTCTCTAATCTCTACTAAGACTGCATAGGATTTCAGTTGCACTACATTATCCAGAGACCTTCTCACAGCACAAGATATACTCTGATCAGCCGTAACATTATGACCACCCACCTAATATTGAGTAAGTTTTACTACCTAAACAAAAAACTGTCAGAAGCAGATCTGTAAGTGACAAGGTGGGGTCTCCATGAATTGGATTTTTTTCCCTAGTGCATTCCAGAGATGTTGAATTTGGAGGTTGTGTCAACAACTCCAACTTGTTGTTTTGTTTCACAAACCATTTTTGAATACATTATCCTGCTGAAAGAGGCTGCTGCCATCAGGGAATGCTGTTTCCATAAAGAGGTGTACTTGGTCAGCAACAGTGTTTAGGTAGGTGGTATGTGTTAAAGTAACATCCACAAGGATGGCAGAACCCAAAGTTTCCCCAGACATTTTCCCAGACACGCACTCGGTCGTCCACATTATGCTTAGAACGTGATTCATCAGACCAGGCCCCCCCCTTTTCTTCGATTGCTCCTTTTTCCCATTGTCCCGATGCAAATGTGTCAATTGTAGGTGCTTTTGTCAGTGGACACAAGTCAGCTTGGAGACCCTGACCGGATTGTGGCAACATACCACAAACACAACTGTGATGTGCTGTGTGTTCTGACACCATTCTTTCACAGCCAGCATTAGTAATTATTTCTACAGTACCTGTTCTGTTCGGGCCAGACTTTACTCCCATGTGCACAATGAGTCTTGGCCACCCATGAGCCACTAGTTTTCCTAAAACAACTTTTGGTCCTGACCACTGCAGACCGGGAACATTCCAAAAGAGGTACAGTTTTGGAGTTACTCTGACCCAGTCGTCTAGACATCACAATTTGGCCCTTGTCAAAGTCACTCAAAATCCTTAAGCTTGCCCATTTTTTTCTGTTTTCAACATTGCAGGGACAAAATGTTCACTTGCTGGGGAATATATCCCACCTACTCCCAGGTGCCACTGTAACAAGATAATCAATGTTATTCACTTCACCTGTCATAACAATATTTGTTATAACATAATAGTTCCAATTGTGCTGTATAGATTTAAAATAAATAGTTTTGGTTCAAGAGCGGATTGGCTGAGACATGTTCATGTTGCTTAGCAACCAATGCTTACTGTTACATGACCAAGACTAGGTGCATTCTTATAATCCCTTTAATCATGATTAGAGGGATTACAAGAATGCATTTAACCTTGATAAAAGCCATATACTAGACTACATTTAGCCTTGATTAAGGCCATGTACTAAACTGCATTTAGCCTTGATTAAGGCCAATGTACTAAACTGAAGTTAGCCCTGATAAAGGCTATGTACTAAACTGCATTTAACCTTGATAAAATATATAGAAGTTTTGTTTGCATTGTTAATTAATTTAATGTTTAACATAATATGATGGGGAACTAACAGGCAAAAGAGCACCATCACAGGAAAAGGTGGACGCAATTGATGCTATAACCAACAGGGGGCAGTGTTGCACTAGCCATAAAACATTGATTCATGTTTATTATTTCAAGCATAGAGAAAGAAAATGTTTTTAAAATCATAGGTTTGGATGTTGTATGCCTCACAGTTTTACTCTGACATACCGAGGGTGGTGGTGAACCTCTTCCAATCAGCGGCACATTTTCATATCGCGGATTTCCTGCGAACAGCATCGACTGATTCCTAATTGACAAACAGAGACAAGAACGAGCAAGGCATGGGCGTAGGTCTAACCACTAAAAATGATTACGCTCCGAACAACTAAAAGAGTTTAGGGAAAGTGCACAACTCTTGCATGTATTTTTGCTTTTAGTTCGGTTCATCTGCATCAGGATAAACTCACATGTACTCTGGAGGGGGGGCGTTGGATGTGGTCGGCAGCGGTGGGTGCAAGCTGGTCTGGCTGCCCAGGCTGCTGCTGTAGCTGCAGAAGCTGTGCACATTTGTCCGGCTTGTGCTGTAAGGGGCCATATGCCGCGACTGCGGGTTAAATGGGTCCTCCTCGTCTACGTCGTCACAGTTCCTGTCCCTGTGTGCAGAGAGAACAGGCTTGGCTCGGGGTGCTATAGACATTAGCATCTTCATTCTTTATCATCTTGGTCTCATTTTTGTTTTTTTTTTTGCAGTTAATAAATTTGAATTAGTTTAGCGCTTTTCTCTGTCGGTTTCATCTCGGTGATAGTTGGTTAAAGGGAGAGATTAGCATTTGTATTTCAGCTCTCTTTAGTTTTGGCACTGAAACGGCAATAAAAACAGTAATTCAAGAGAAGAGTGCTTAAAATCCTACTTTTTTTCATCAATTTTGCTAATTCAGAAATCTTTTCTATCAAAGGCCAGTGTATGAGGATTTATAACTTGGAGTAAGTTGGAAAGAAAACTCAAAAACCCTGCACTCCTCGGCAAGGGAAGAAAATATGGTCCGATAAGTTAACGTTGGCTATATATTTCCTACTGCCGGATAGATTTATGTTTGGAGGAAGCCAAAGGATGCCTTTAACCCTGAGTTTCTGCTGCCAATTGCTAAGTACAGAGGGAGATGCATAATTATATGGGCAGCCGTCTCATGGAAATTATTACATCCACTGATTGCTTTGCATGCTTCTATAATAGGGAACAAATATGAGGCAATTTTACAGGACCAGGTGCACCCTGTAGAGCAATCACCCTTTCCTGTTAATGTTGCGATATTCTCATGCGCAACTGGATGAACCGCGGGATGCCGTCCTTCCTTAGCATCACCAATCGTCAGCTTTAAACACTGTTCAATCTTTGTGAAAGAGTTGAAGTATGGAGCGCAGAAAATGAGGAGGCAATTCAGTCCTTTCATCCTTACAATAACAGAAGGATTTATTTGACTTGAAAATGGTTGATCATCCTCACGTGACTTCCATGACCGAATCACAAGTATTAAAGCTGTTCTGGAGACAATTAATGATGCTAATACTAGTAAATATCCGAGAGACATTGATACACTCTTACATGTTTGCATTATTCCATCAGTTACAAAACCTTTCTAATTTTGGTACATTTTCTCAGTGAAATGAGTGTTACCTGCTCGCGATGAGGATAAATGCCCGAGGAAGAGTGCACAGCATAGCACAGAGAGCAGATGCTGCCAGCAAGGAGAAGAGGCAGAGGTAGAGTAGGCCCTCCACTCCATCATAGCACAGTCCCACCAGGGCATCCAGATAGTCCTGCCATGCAAACAGACAGACCACACAGAGACTGTAACAGATTCTGCAATGCGAAACAGATGTAATGTGCTTAAAGGTGCAGTAATTGATCCCGGTAGTACGTTTTTGATATTTGAATTCAACAGCCAAACAAATACACCCCCTACTACCTACTTCAGTAATAATTCCACTGTGCTAGGACACCTGTGCTTGTGGCTGTAAAAACCTTYGCAAGTGTTATACAGAAAAATAACATGATCTAATAATAGACCGAAGTAAATTTAGCAATGTTGTGAGCTGTGGATTAGCAAACCGCAATTATTATTAGCTAGCACAGACTTTAAGAAATGGAAGAAAAATAATGGACCTATTTTTAAAAAAAGTTAATATTAGAAACAGAACAAGCTCTTCATCCCTTTTCATGTTGCTGAAATGTCTCTCCTACTGTATATTGACACAGCTCTTTGCCCTTGTCTTAGCTAAAGGGAATTTTTTCAAAGTCTGTCTTAAATCAAAACTGAGGAGCATACTGTATAATTACGTTAAACTAGAAAAGTTTAGCCGCAACTCTTTTAAAATTAGTTGTATTTAGTACTAGTTCGGGTTAGCCATACGGCAAGTTCCCAGGAAAGAAAAGAGTTGAATTTGTTTAAAAAATGACCAAGACCTATTGTAATGCACATCGATTTTAATTTAAGGTAAACATGGAAAAAAAAATGTGCCTTAATAAGTTTTCCCACATTTTTTTTTTCGTCTCCACTTTGGCCTTTTCTTAGAATTAAGAAAATTCTTTAAAACAAAAATTCTAATTCTTAAAATTCTAAATGCTTAGAATTTATAATTTTCTTATCCATTTCTAGGCTTTACAACCAAAGCTCAGCACATAATGTTACCATCTGCTGGGTATTCTCTCACATCCAACTGTCCCATCTATGTACACAAGCACAGACTCACAGCCCCTCCACCCCACCCCACTGTTGTGCAGTTCGGGTAGAACGCCAGTGTCTGCTTGCTTTTATAGAGCCTTTTATAGAGCTAAAGGACGGAGAGAGACCATTCCCTATATATTATTAGAATATAATCAATTACTGCACCTTCAAGAGTTGCTCTCACCTTATGCAGACTGCGGCAGTCCAGCGAAGCTGTAAGCTGATGCAAGCTGGATTCTGTTGCGTTCAGGAGGCCTTGAATGCCCAACAGATCCCTCTAAAACATGCATGCACAAATAATAGCATTTAGGTTTAAGTGACAAAAAAATTATGTAATCCACACAGAGGTGTTGAGTTCACAGAGGTGTTGAGCTCTTACCTCAGCAGTGGGGAAGACAGTAAGAGAAACCTGCAGCAAGCCTTGGACCTGAATCTGCATTGTCGTCAGGGACCTCTGGAAGATGGTCAGCGACTACAACACAGGGATAAGACTTAAGCACATTTGTGCAAAGATTATTTGAGCCATGACATGCCAGGAACGGATATCACAGCAGTATGAAAGGTTTGGTTTATAAAACGAGCAATTAAATATTTGTCTAGTATTGCAAGATAATGAATGAGTCCCTTAGGGGAAACAGAAAGAGGGGAAAATACAAAAGGGTCATAACAGGAGAAAGATATACACAGAAGCAAAAAAAAGGGCTACTAATAGTTCACTTCAGGACAAAAACTTTAAAAAAAAATTGGCAAGTAAATTACTCAAAAAAAAWTTTTTTTTTAATAATATTTGCAAAACTGTATTTCTTAACCTTGTGTAAGGTTAAGAAGAATTTGGTCTCATCTACTGTATGACTGGTTAGAAGCGAGGATTTAAATTATAGTGTTTTTACCTTTAATTTAGTGTTTGATTCATTAATATTTAAAAGAATTAATAAAAAGACGACTGTAAAACTGTTAGAAAGCTTACATGAGGTTAAGAAATCCTGCCTTCTGTCTTATGATTAGTAAGAATTCCGTCTTGCCTATGATTTATTTGAAACCTAGATAATAAAGTCAGGATTAAGTAGTGCATTTTAAATGACCCGGTAGTATATGAGTCACTCGAGCTCTCACAAAAATTTTGGACTATATTTTTTGTACTACACAATTTTTAAGGAGATTCTTCTTCTATAGGCTATCAGTTTTTTTGTGTGTAAAAACATAATAAAAAGCATCTGATCATAGTTGGTCTTAGTATGAGGCATAATACAACCTCATATAACTTTTTTTCACTGTGAAATTATTTATTTAACAAAACTTGAGCGAAAAAGAAAAAAGAAGCATGTGAGTAATACTAAGTACCCCATTGTTGCTTGCACAAGATTTAAGAGGGTAAGTTGCAGCCAGGTGCTGCTAATCATTAATTGATCATCAGCRGGTGTGCAGACATCTATAAAAGAAGAAAGTTGTGGCAGTTTGCTGGTCTGGAGCAGTCAGGTGTGTGTTAACACAATGCCGAGATAGAAAAGCATAAGCATTAGTCTTAGAGGAGCTAATGATGCTGAACATCAGTCTGAAAAGGGTTATAAAACCATTTCCAAACAATGTGAAGTTCAATATTCAACAATGAAAAAGATTAYTCAAAAGTGGAAAGTATGCAAGACAGCTGCCGATTTTCCCAGAAGTGGACGTCTCAGCAAATTCACAGTTGAACTTCCAGCCGCCTAACAATCAGTATGACTGTAAATCAATTCCTGCTATTCGTTATCACCCAAATGAGAATGAGTTGCCTGTTGAGTCTGATTCCTCTCAAGGTTTCTTCCTATTGCCATCTCAGGGATTTTTTTCCTTAACACCGTCGACCTCGGCGCTCATCAGGGACAATGTGATCATTTTGGTTCATATACATCTTTCACACTTCATACACATTTCCATAATTTTCTTATGATTGTGTAAAGCTGCTTTGCCACAACGACAATTGTTGAAAGCGCTATATAAATAAAATCAAATTGAACTGAATTCACCCTAAGGTTAGACAGACACAATTAGAAGAAGCTTAAACTACTATTTGTTTGGAAGTCTCTTTTTAAAAATCTTGCAAAACTGCATCTGAACAAAGACCAAGGTGTCTGGAACAATGTCTATGGACAGAAGAGAAAAACGTGGAGTGGATTGTTTTTGTAGCCACAGAACCTGGACATCCCGCAGTCACTGAGTTGATCATGAACTCCTTTGTATACCAGAATATTCTAGATCAAAATGTGAGGTAATCTGTCTGACAGCTTAATCTTAGTGGAAATTGGGTCATGCAACAGAAGAATGATTTGAAGCAGACCCGTAAATCTACATCAGAATGGTTAAAAAAAATAAAAGAATCAAAACTTCGAAATAGCCAAGTCTAGCCTCAACCCAATTGAAATGCTGTGGTGGGACCTTAATAAAGCTATGCATATACAAATGTCCTAAAACCTCAAAGAACTGAAGCAATGTTGTAAAGAAGAAGGGACCACAATACCTCCACAATAATATGAAAGACTGAACGTCAGAGAGGAAATTATTATTTCAAGTTATTATTACTGTTAAAGGTGGATCTACAAGCTACTGAATCATGGGGTACTTGGTATTGCACACATGTTTTTTTTCCATTTTGGCTTCATTTTGTTACGTAAATAATCCCACAGAGAAAAAAAGTATATGTAAATGGGGCACAAAATGATTGCAAAATATGTCAAATTTTTAAGAACAATTTTATTACCAAAATGTAAGCTTACTTAGATCAACTTGGAGCTATCAAAACAAAACACATGTACTTGAACATGCAATTGTCAAAACTATCATTTGATCCTTTCCATGGCTTTCATCTGGGGAAGATTATAAAAGTAGAATAAAAATCTACATAAACATTAGTAATTAGATTATTTAATTTTGTATWACTGTAGTTTTGTTTGACTACACACCAATGTCTCTCTCTCTCTCGCTCTCTCTCTCACACACACACACACACACAAATCATCAAATCACTATTATGTCATTTAAAAATCTATTTTTGACCCTTTTGTACCAAAGCACAAAATCTAAAGAAAAAACAAAACCACTTCTTTAAATTGAGAATGAAGTTACACAAATTGGGTAAAGAACTTGTCTTTTATAATCATTAAGGCTGTCAGTCATTTAGAAAATTCCTGTGTTAAACTGAATCCTTCGTTTTCATCTCGTCTCCGCTGAGAGGATATGTGCGGATGTATCATACCTTCAAATCTCACTCACTCTCACTCATCTTCTATATCACTTAATCCTGTATTCAGGGTCACGGAGGGCCTGGAGTCTATCCCAGGAGGCTTAGGGCACAAGGCAGGGAACACCCTGGACAGTGTGCCAATCCATCGCCGTTCACACACAAATATATACACTCACTCGCACACTCATTCACACACTATGGGCAATTTGGGAACGCCAATTAGCCTAAGCTGCATGTCTTTGGACAGTGGGAGGAAACGGGGTACTCGGCGGAAACCCACCAAGCACGGGGAGAACATGCAAACTCCATGCACACAGAGACGGGAATCGAGCCTGGCCGGGGATCGAACCCAGACCCTGGCGGTGCAAGGCGACAATGCTAACCACTACACCCCTTCAAATCTTTTCTTTTTGAAATATGTCAAAAGCTGTGCTTGAACTCTTCTCTTGGCCTTTATGAAAATGCGACCAGCGCAAAAAAAAAATACAAACTTGCATGAGCTTGTTAGCAGCGCGTTACTACAGTATATTGAATTGTGATTGGCTGATCGCCGTTATTTATAGTTCGTAGATAATTATACGTGAAGAATTTTAATATTTTATATCATGAAGAATTTTACACAACACACAGCATTGTTAATCTAAAGGAAAGGTAAGGGAGATGGGATGGTTTTTGACTCTTTTTTTTTTTCCATCATCCAGCATATCGCCTCAAATCGAGCCATGACTACCATCCGCTACGATCAGCTGATTTTTATATTTTTACACATCAAAAAAATGGAGTGGCTACAAACTTTTGAACATGACTGTGTGTGCTTTTTTTTCTTTAATGACTCCACAATCTTTAGTCTACAAGCTGAATGTACAGTAAACATTAATATTATATCAAATGTAGTATGAAGTAGAAATAAGAAACAAAGTAACAATTCATTATATTACCTAATTTTACAATTGCTCAGGAGACCGTGAAACATCCTACCCTCACTGAAAGGGCTTGGATCAGTGAATATGCATGAATATGCAATTTCAAAATGCCACCTGCCAGCCAAAAAAGCTGCCACTTACGGCACTGGTAAAATAGCTCTAATTTATCAACTTCTATCTTGATCAGAGTCTGGGGAACACAGCACTCAGGATTCCTACACACTCCCACATACTTGTTTACACCTAGGGCTAATACAGCCGAAAAATGTATACACATTTCAGAAAAAGAAAAAACTTGTGTAAATATTTTAATACTAAACGCATTCCTATATTGTTATATATRATAAGATTATGATAATAATATTAATATTATATATTTTTGGCTTACGCTTTTATATGCTCACTCACTCATTGTCTATACCGCTTTATCCTGTATTCAGGGTCACAGGGTCCTGCTGGAGCCTATCACAGAAGACCTGGGGCACGAGGCGGGGTACACCTTGGACAAGGTGCCAATCCATCACAGGGCACACACACACACACACACACACACACACACTATATGCAATTTGTGAACGCCAATTAGCCTAATCTGCATGTCTTTGGACTGTGGGAGGAAACAAGAGTACCCGGAGGAAA
>QMIH01001375.1:37793-54964 GCA_003987875.1 Clarias batrachus | reverse complement strand
ACACTTCTTTATAAAAACAAGATAATCAGATTATTGTTAACCATTTGTCTGTAAACAATGACAAAAAAAAGGAGATTAAAGGACCTCACCAGTCAACCCCTCTAAATTACTTGTCAGCTGTCGGACATTGATTGATCATTCGAACCCATCCCCGGTAGCACTTATGTTCTACATTGTATTCTACATGGATTAGGAGAAAGAGGGCTGTGAGGCCTGCGGGACCTGAATCAATGTGGCGCTGTGTCAGGGGAGCGGCACACTTTACTGAAAGTGACCGACCCCTCATCCTGCCCTTCATCAACCATGCTAAGACTCGATCCCCCCAGAGAGACGGAGTCAATGGCTTGTGTCTGAGAAGTGACATCATTAATCACTTTTCCACTTCTCTGTAGAGAMACAGATCTGGCTCCAAAGGCTACTTCCTCACAACCATGAGGAAGGACAGCGGTTGTCCTGGTTCCACATGGGTTAACAGCACAGAAAAACTGAAGGGTAAACTACAACCTGAAAGCATTTATTGGGGCGATGAAAATTTATTTTTAAAAATACTGGTAAAGATTCTTGTACCAGACATTTGCCTGAAACACTGSATGGATGTACTTTTTTTTGCAATCAATTRTACACATGCCATGAATATRTGTAATGTTGAGCTGTGTAAACAGATCTTTGCAAATCAAAGCAGTTCAGATATGTATGTATTTGTGGAAGTATGCCACCTTCTTGTCTGCGAAGAAGTTAAAGTTATTTCTGTAATGGTTATGCAACGATATTCAGAACACTTACAGACATATGTATGTTATTAAACTATAAAATAGATCCTTGTATATTTCTAGGCTATATTGGTTTATACTGGTAACTTTGACCCTCCAGAATGTGAAAAACGAGCCAGCTGTACAGATAAAGCCTTTTTTTTTTTTGCTGTTGATAATCCTTCTCTCACATGCACACAGCTACAAAGTATTAAATGCTGGCATGACTACTGAATAAAAAATGCAGCCAGTGTAGCCAGTGCATGTATGCACATCCATGTTTAAAACAATGAATGTATGAAATAAAGAAATGGGGGAAGGAAGACCGAGAGAGAGAGAGAGAGAGAGAGAGAAAGAGAGAGAGAAGGAGGATAGACACAATAGAACAGAGGTGCAAGACCTGTTTATGCCATGAGTGACCCAGAAGGAAGAGTTGYTTACATCAATAAGCCTGATGGTTGTTTAACCAGAATGGCCAGGGACTAGGGCTTTGTAATCAGCTTTAGTAAACCGCCTGCACCGCTGAGACACACAGACTAAAGTGAATAGCAGTCACTGAGTCTCGGTAATCTTCTGAAGCAAGGAGTTAGACTTTACTCCCCCTGCCTCCATAATAATGACCTAGAAACCCTCACTTCGGTTATTTTCATTAAAAAAAAAAACTCTTCGTCAGTTACAACTGACTGATTGCATAAACATTGTTTAAACAGTAACGGGTAGTGTTCACACMGTACGAGGTAGTGTTTACAGGATAATAGGTAGTGTTTAAACTGTATTGTAATGTACTGTACAACAGTTACARGTAGTGATTTAACTGTTATAGTTAGCACTTAATCTCTAACAGGTTGTTTATAAATTGTAACAGGCAGTGATTTAATCGTATCAGCTAGTGTTTAGCTGTAACAGGCAGTGTTTGTAACTGAGCCAGATAGAGTTTTAACTGTAACGGGTGGCGTTTAAACAGTGTAACTATAAGCGTTGAAATTGTAACAGCTAATGCTATAACTGTAACAAGTAGTGTTTTTACTGTAAGACGTATTGCTTAAACATTAATAGGTTCTATTTAAACATTGTAACAGGTAGAATTTTACCTGTTAGATGTACTGTAAAAAAGGTAACAGGTAATGGTTACCATTAAARTGTAATAGAGTAGCTATTGTTTTAAAGGTGTTTTGTTCAAACAGTGGTTAAACACATAGTGTTTAAAAGGAAAACAGAAAGTGGTTTTAACTGCAACATGTAGAATTTTAACTGTAAAACGTAATGTTTCAACTGTAACAGGTACTGTTTTAACTGTAACATGTAATGATGTAGATAGTTTAGRACAGTAACAACTCACCACTGCAGTGGCCATTCCTACTCCAAGTGACGACCAGCTCAGTATAAGAGCCAGCATACTTAAGACCATAATACTGAAACACAGAAAAAGAAAAAGACCTAAGAAGAGGCCACAAAGAAACAAAACATAAACTAGTAAAAATAATAAATACAAATAGATAAATGCAAAAGACACTCTTTACTCTTTTTTAAGCTGCATCTGATCACTGCCCAGCATTAGCATTTAGCTCATAGCACAAGTCCCATTTATAGTTTTCATACCTCACATTGATGCTTAAAATTTGACAGACTACAACAACACTACAAGTCCTAATTTTGGATGCAGCAAACTGTGAGTTAAACATGATGCCAAGATTGACGATGCCAATCAGAGCATTTAACTTCCACTAGTCAGTAGTTTAAAAGGACAACTGCAAGGGGATTCTCCAGCAGAGGTGGCCCAACAGGGGAAATCTGGAAGATCCCAAACCAAGTGAAGGGCATTAGATTTGCTTGATGCTATCCCTGTTCACCTGATTGTCTGTGGGTGGAGCTTCTCTTCTCCAACAACAGTCTGGCTGGGGAGTTGTGTAGGAGCAGAGGCAGAATTTATTTGGCTACTGGAAAAGATGGTGGTTGATTTATGCCCTCAATATATACCAACATACAATAAAGGTAATACTTTAGAGGACTACAGCATGTCACAGTTAAAAGCAAAGTCAATGCTCTTTCAATACTTTCTAGCTATAAAACTAATGTGAAAATATTTCACATTAGACTGTTTTTTTTAAAACAAGGGATAATTCAAAGCAAGGTTTGCTTCCAAGTTATTTTAATGCTTTATTAACATTTAGTTTATGCTTGTTTTTGCATAGGTACATTGAGAACAGTTTTGGGGGATGTTACTTTTTAAAGTAACTAATTACATTACAAAATTACTGTCATTAAAAAGTAATTGGTTACATTACATCATTACTTTCTGATAAAAGTGACTAGTTAGAGTATTTTTCCATTGCAGAAAAGGAAAACTCCTTTGTGATTCCTCATGCATGTTGTTTTAGTCAAGACCTTTATAATTATTCTACCATCATCACTCAGCGAAGTTTGGCCCATAATCTGTTAACGACTAAGGATTGTTTGGGATATCGGGGGCGGGGCTTGTAGGACGACTTACAAATATACACACAATAATGGAATGACTRCTGTCTGGCCCACGGATTACATAAATTGTCTGAATAACGGATTACATTTTTGAAAATATAACTACTGAAATGGCAGACCTAACGTTTGATTACTCATTACATCATAAAAGTAACTTTGTAACGCGTTACACCCAACACTGATTGTGAAGCTACGTGGCTAACGGCAGGCTGTACTGCATGCTAAAGCAGGATATATATTTAGGCTAGTACTTTTAAGGAAGAGTCAGAATGTAGCACAGAAATTTATGAGCTGATTTCAGCATTACAGCAGTATTATATCAGCATATTGTATTGTATCTGTATAATAACTGTTTTGAAAACTGGTAGAGAATCCAAAAAGGATTTCTGTCAACAACAGCCCTGTGATGGATTATTTACCCCCGTTATGGGGGTACCTGTTTCAGGATGACATCTTGAATTCTATTCTTTTTTAATAATRTCAAGTTAAAACCCAACTGATGTGGAGCTAAACCGCCCGACCCATCTGTTTCTTAAGAGCTAAAAAAGTGTAAGGTTAGCTCTTAGTGGTTGGAAAATCGGTGGGAAATGGTCTTCTGATTAGCTTGAAAACTGCACGTCCATGGGGGCAGAGCATCATTTGCATTTTAAAGATACAGACACTTAACCAATSTGTTTGAAGCAGCCGTAAAGAAAGGTATTAAGGAATGCCAGAACGCATAATCTGAGTGGAATATTGCTAAAGCATTACAAGACACATTTTGGAGGCCTCTAAGACTTATGAACACTGATTTAAAAAGGAGTGTAATAGGTTCCCTTTAAATAACAACTAACCAATTAAACATATAATGAAACAGCCTATTTCCTGACCTCGATTTAGTAGCTTGTGGCCAGATTCAATTTTATGCACAATTAACTAGTGATGAGCGTTTCTTCAGGGGATTGTCCATTAAAAGTGCTACAATATTTTATCTTAAAGGTGTTAATTTTTGTTTAGAGATAGTATAGATCCCCTTCTTTTAAAGRAGCTAGCTGTCATTAGACAAGTATGTTCTCAGGGTGACAAATATGTAACCATCAATTCATGCAAGACCTATAAAAAAAGTGATAAAAAAACAGTATTAAACTGAACATCATTCTTTCACTTTAGAAAAAAATACATTTTACTATGAAAACCACTGAGTAAGTTTAAAATGTTTTATTGCTTATTAAATGTGTGTGCTAATATTCAATGTGTGTTAGATGAATGTGAGTTGCTTCTTCTACTGTAACCATTTTAAAGTTTAATATGAATAAATGCTTTCAGTTTTCATGTTTATATTTACATACAAACGAGCACGTTCGTAAGTCAAACTTACTTGTAAGGCAAACTAAGTTTGCAAGGACAATCCCGAATACCATTCTGCCAACGTTTTCCACTTTCTTGGAATGTGGACTCCGTTTTTTTGAGGATTTTCCGAAACTAGGATTATTCACCATCAGGATTAATTTTCCATCATTGTGCTCCCGGACTGATTAATTGAAACCGACAAACAGATACAATTATTGTATTATTTCACGCAGTGGTGTCTTAGGCAGTTGAGGCACTGGGTTTCTGATCGATCGGAGGGTCAGGGGTTCCAGCAATGAACGAGTTTAGTGAGGTTGAAATCAAAGCTGTGTGCAGGCCACTCATTCAGCCAACCTTGTTGAATCATGTCTTCATGGACCTCGCTTTGTGCACCAGGGCAAAGTTGTGCCAGAACAAGTTTGGGTCGTTCTGTTCCAGTGAAAGAAATTGCAAATCCTTTCTAAACAATTGCTTCCTAAATCCTTAGTGATCAAAGTTTGTGTTAAGTCCACATACAGTAATGATCAGGGGTCTACAAACTTTTGTCTATAGTGTGTATAAGCCAATGTACTCCTAATTCACTGTTGCAGAATGTGCTGAAATAAATGGCTATTTTTTTAAGCTGCCAATGCTGAGGCTGGAAGCCAGATTGTTACATTACGCCAAATTTGCTGTGATGAATGTGATGATTATGTCTATAAAGTTTCATGTAGCACTACACTGAGCAATGTACTAGACTCTTATTAGAGGTTTATTGAAACATTTCCTTTTTCTCATTCATATTTCACTATATTGGCCATACCTTATTTTTTCTTATGTATTATTAAATTGTATCTTGAATGTGTTACAGCAAAAAAAATCTAAATCAATAAATAATAATAAGCAATCTGCTTCTTAATAAATATTAAAGTTCTGAATTTAAGCCGGCAATTTTTTGTCTATTGTCAGAGAAGTGACAGGACAATGCTACTGTAGATTACAGCCCATCAGCCACCTGATTCTTTTTAAGTCATGTGTATACAGTACAGTAAGTCCCCGACCTACAAACATTAGAGTTACCGATTTCGCCAGATATGAACGGACCTCCGATCTAACATTCATAGATGGGAACAAATTGCAGAAGTAGCTCATGTGTATTGTTTTCAGTGTGTAAGTGAATGTATAAAATGCCCAAAGTCCGGTATATTTTATGTCAGTGTGTAATCCTAATTTCGGGAAAACCCGAGTTCACAGTCCAATACAGCTCTGAGTCAAAATGGCATCCATTCAAGTGTGTAGCACCAGGAGCGCCGTCTCACAAGAGTATAATGCAAAACAAAACACCAAACCTATGTGTCTTTGTTTTTTTTTACGTTGTATATTTGTGTCAAAGCTTTGTCAGACTTACGAAAGAATCTTAGAAACTTAGAAACGTGCTCCCAGAACAGAACTCATTCGGAAGTCTGTGACTTACTGTATTTAAGTTTCTTTTTTTCTGATTGTATTTGTTGTGCATCTGTTGTGTTTAAGTGTATTACATAGTACTGACTTTATGCTACATTTTTGTTTATAGTCATGTTTTGTATGTTTGTTAAGTGCTACACTTATATAAGAAACATCTCTGTCTGCATATCCTTGCCTTCGATGAATCCTAACAGAAACACGATGGAGAAGTGGGTGTGTTTAGATGTTGGTGATTTACAAGCTGTGCTGAACACTTGCCCTCTAATATTAGAGTTGAAGATCCCTTTCCTGAAGCATAAGCAAATGGTCTGACCGAATTAGTGTGAATATGTTTGTGAATGATGAACAGTCTCTGCCGAACTGCAGTCAATCCAGATATGGTTCCAGATCCATCGCATCCCTGACCAGTATAAAGCGATAACTGAAGATGGATGAATAAGTTAATTATGCCTTTATTTCAGCAGGATTCCTAACAACCATATCTGGCAACTCTCACCATTTAGCACTGATTTCTGCCACATTGGTTTTTCTGCTTCCTTTGCTTTAATTATAAATTGTTTCAACAATTATGCTTCATCATATTCCCCAGATTGGTCCCATTATTCCATTTAATGACTGACCACAGCAACTTGGCAAGCCCATAATTTGACATGGTTAAAAAATGGCCTATTAAAAAAACTCGCCATTTTATTTATTTATTATTTAATTACACAAATTGCATGATTTATAAAAACGGTGACACAAAACTGCAAGCCCTGAGCCGGTCAGAATGCACTAATAAAATATAACATCTGTTAAGCATGGAATTATGACCACCATTATCAATGGATATTGTCCAGCCCTAGCATATTTATGTACATAGACAAGAGGAAAAGGGGGGAGGATTTATTTATTTAATTTTTCGAGAGAGAGAAAGACAAGGAGAAAAAGAAATAAAATAGTGAAAATGATTCCCTGCTGAGTGCAAAAAAATGCAGCTGAGCTTTTCACGAACCAAATCTCTTTCTGATTATGGTCTTAAAAGCACCAATAAAGTGGACTGGAAGCACTTAAAAATTAGTTAAGGGCGCACTTGTGCACGGACACACACAATGCCGCATATACATACACACACATCCTGGCAGAGCGATCGATAGGCATTAGTGGAGTAAGTGGAGGGAGCGGGGAGAGGGAGACAAGGATGGATGGATGAGAAATGAGAGAGGGAGAGAAGGAAGTAGCCAGCATGTGAGAGACATGCTAACCACAGTGCCAATTCACACCCAGCTTGTTTTTATACTGCCACTGGGTTATGTCATTATACACAGTTAAAACTACTTGAGTGAGGACAAATTAAAGSATGAAAGCAAACTGCTCCTGAATTATGATCTGACCAGACAGAAGAGAGAGACCACACAGCTGTTTCACCTGCAGGGAAGACAGATGGGTGGATAAAAAGTAATACCACACAGGAAAGAAGGGTATTTAAAAGTAAGCCATCTTCTGATGACTAGCTGCAGAGGAAATAAACGAGCTCAGATATGAGCCCACTGTAATCTATTTATATTATACCACCTACCACATATTATACCACCCACTATATATTTATATATAAAGTCCCAAATGACTTCCTATTCACTACATGCTGTGTGCTAGCCCGAAATACAAATAGTTTTCTGAGCAGAACTCATTTTAGTTTTTAGTTTTCCAGAGTGACATCCAAGCATAAGAAAATCTCATTTGCCTAGCAAGGCTTTAGACATCTTTAGATAGACTCACTTTTTTTTTTACTGCTGTGCTTGCTGAACTGCCTTCTTATGTGATTTAATATCACRGGAAAYACTATCAAATGAGACAGGCATACAAAAGTTATAAAATAAACAACAAAAAACACATACTTTGAAGGAATGGGAAAAAACAACAACCCTTTTTCAGCTTGGGTAGCATTTGATCTGTAACGTTTTAAGTTGCAAAATATTCACATCATCTACAGTAAGTATTTATATACTTACACAAACACAATAGTTATGCTCTATATATGAGATAAAGGTGTGTTTATCCTAGATGCCTGTCTGGGAACTACAGATAAACTTCAGACATATGAGAACAAAACCTTCTAAGTTCAATAACTCTCTACCTTGTAGAAACATTGCGCACTTCTGCTGAATATTATGCTGGCCGACAGAAASCAGGTTTCGCCATAACATTGGTAACCACAAAACCTTCTAGATAGACATTAGATGAAGTATAAAAAGCGCTGTGAAAGCAAGAGTGCACTGAGCACACAATGTAAGGGTCTTTTATTCCCTCAAGTGCTTGAGAATAAAGTTGGTTTGCTCATTTAAGTCTAAAACCTTCATCTGTTGGTTGTAAAAGTAAGAAGGAAAAGCCACTACATGACAATTGATTCATATTGTATTCTCAGAGAGCRTCCTGAATACATATGGTATCTGTGTACATTCTACATTAAACATACTGTACAGTACTTTGCCAAAGTCTGAGTTGAGCCACCTCTTATATTTTTCATATTTTGATTCGAAGAGCAAGACTTTCTTATATTTTTTGAAAGTAGACTTGAGGCATAGCTCTCCAGGCAAAGCTCTTCCTTGAAGGACTTTTCTGGTTCTCATTTTAAGATCTCGTTTTCAGTCCAGTCCTTGTACCTGAATCAGTAAGAAATAGCTACAGATGACGACAGATGATCAGGGCRGTGATTAGCATACTGGTGATGCTGAATGCTGAGTGATTGGAACAGACGAAAGGGTAAATAAGGCTGCTGGTGAGGTTGTGACATAAGCAAGTAAATTGTATTTTACCTTTCACAGAAAAAACACTTGTTCCAATTTCTATAATTTAATCTACACCATTTGATTTAATTTAATATGAAGAAATGAAGGGTGGCCCAAGGTCCTGARGTTCAGTTCAATGTTCACATTTAAACATTAGAATTTGGAAAAAATTAAGACCTTATTGATATTGGCTTATTTAGGTATAATTTTCGAATGAAAAAGAAAATGCGGAATGACTCAGCAGAATCAGCTGACCATATTTAAATGGAACATTTAAAGGGAGGCCAACGCTACATGGTGTTACTGCGAGCTCAAACGGGTGGATTTTTTGAAATTATGATTATTTATAGCTGTACAGGACAGCCATTCTATATCCTTGTGCTCCCGGACTGATTCACTGAAACCGCACCCCCACCCACACACATACAATATACTGGACTTTGAACAGTTTATATGTACATTCACTTACACACTGAAAATATTATATATAATTGTAAATATTGATATCTGGTACACAGCAGTGTCTAATTTTTGTACAATACACATGAGCTACTGTACTTCYGTGATTTGTTCATGGAATCGTGGTCCGTAACTGCAGAAATTTGTAACTCGAATGTTTCTAAGGCAGGGACTTACTGTATTAAATATTTTGGATGCCTTCAGGATTGGTTTACAATGTACAGAGAAATAAACATCAGGAAAGACCATGGAATTAGACGGGGTGTCCAAACTTTTGACTGGTAGTGTAAATGTCACTTTGCATGCCAGAAACAGAAACACATTTTTAAACATTGTAGGAAATGTCTATATTTGGATAGTAAATGCATATTGATTGAAAGAGAAGTAGATTTGTGCTCCTTCAGTAATTATACAGAAACATGAGAAGCACTCACGCAGTGAGCAGCCCACGAGAATGCTTCGCCAGGCCCAAACAGCATCCGAGACAGATGACCAGGTCTAGAATCAGCAGCAGGAGATACATCAGCCATCTGAAAGGGGCAGAATTAAATCATACATGATACAATAATATATCACTTGCTCTTTCACAGGAACAAAGACATAGCTCAACAAAATGTTGAATTTAAAATGTATGACACACCACCAGGACTTTGTGTGTGTGTGTATGTGCGTGTGCATGTGTATGTGTAACAACTTAATAATTCAGTAGTGCAAATCCATATACATAAGTTTTTCATGAGCTAGAGAACAGACAGTATGGACAGCAGCGCACTCTCTCTCTCTGACAGTGTGTTTGCTTTGCGCTTGTACACCATCAACTGACCACACCTGACTCTGACCAATCCAGTTCCCTAATAATTTTAATGTCATGTTCATCAGGTTAAGATGATAGATAAATCTGATTACAGCAACACAAGCTGATGATAAGAACACCATGAGCACCAGATCTCTTATCATATATTTAATGTGTTGCTCTCTAGGTATTTTAAACATCTACAGCAATGCTAAGGCATGCAGATAAAGCCATAATCGTATACTCATACACCTTGAGACAGAGACAGACTGAGGAAGTTGGCTGATTAGATTTGCCCTGTGAGTAATGGAGAAAAAAGGTGCGCACAATACCACAGTCCTCCGGTCGCCAGAAATTCGAGCCCTATATCAATATGCCTGCTGCAAGTTCATAACACGCTAGACTACAAGCGGGAATGCGATCTTCATAGAGAATATATGAGTCAATYCGGCAAGCCTAACAGCTCTGAAAGGCCAGTGGAAATGAGGGAGTGCTTTAAAGCCTGGATAAAGGTCAATGGCACAAGTGACTCCTACATAATTCTGTGCTAGTTAATGGCGCTTGTCTGCAGGCCAGAAATCTGCCGGGGCTGTTAATAGCACTCTGAATAGCTTTACGTCTCACGGAGAATGACAGTGACCAAACTTATAATCCATTACATGCAAGCCACGCACACTGCCATAATGAGAGTGTTCTGTCCTGAGAATAACACGTCGCAGGATTTGACTTCTGTATGAATCAATTTATTTTTTAATAAAAAGTCGACCAGAACCACAAACTCAAACTGCATTTGTTTTTATTTTTAAGATTCATTTTAACAAAAAAAGAAAATTACATTACACATTATCTTTCGTTCTGTTTTTCACCTCCCAGGCATGATTACACTCTCAAAGTCATTTCATAACATAAAAAAAATCTAAACCTATTTAATGCAATGTGGTGTAACCTTTTTTTACATTTTATGTTTCAGCAACTTGCCATATTTCCACTTAAAGTAGTTTTACAACATAACAAAATAAACCCATTTACCAAAACTCTAAGCAGTCTGCTAACAGTTTTGGGCAAGTTCATGTTTCACGAGAGTTAGCTCAAAGTTCACACATAAAAATGAATAAAAATGTTCATATATGTTTAATTCAGAACTAAGTTTACAGTTCCAAGAAATAACTAGTTCCTTTTTGTTTTAAATGAATACTACTCATCAGAGTAGAAACAATGTTTTTTTTAGTAGAACATCCATCTACAGACCAATTCATAAACGCGACATAAATGCTAAAAAATTTAATCCCTTTCACTTCTACACACCCATCCCCAGCTGACATTCACTGGCCATCATTACAATAAAAAAATGTGGTGCCTGCTCTGTGAGGATTCTAAACTTTCTGCAATGCACTCCATCCCAACTAGTTTAACTAAAAGAGAGAGAGATGGGTATCTGTCTTTCTTTGGTCAGCAGAGTGTTAGCGATATTAGAAATTGACTGAACGAAGCCCTTTGTTGCTGATCCGCTCAGTTCACCGTTCACCAAAAAATAACCACGTTCAACACTGTCTGTTAATATCAATATATAAAACATATAAAAGCCAGAACTGACTCGGAAACCTTGATATT
Source organism: Clarias batrachus (assembly GCA_003987875.1). Classification (NCBI taxonomy): domain Eukaryota; kingdom Metazoa; phylum Chordata; class Actinopteri; order Siluriformes; family Clariidae; genus Clarias; species Clarias batrachus. Next base: position 43,334 of record QMIH01001375.1, on the reverse strand, counting down.
ACTTTACAGTATAAATAACTAATCAAACACAGTTCAGCTTTTGATTTGGCTAGCTCTCTCTGGCTGTAAGCTAAAGCTACAGTACAATTTAATATTTCAGTTAAACAAGGATCGCAGTTTATGGCATTAATGTTAATTGTAGTTAGTGTTAATTTTGTCAGCTATTTTCATTTCATTTTTTAGTCTTAATCTTAGTCTCTTAGATAAATGTCCCAGTTTTTATCATATTTCGTCAATCTTATACTATTTTTTTTTAGTCATGTTTCAGTCAGCTAAAAGTCTGGACATTTTAGTCTAGTTTTATTCAAAGGAAACTACAAGTATTTTAGTCTGGTTTTAGTCAATGAAAATGTAACATTCTAGAGATTATTATTAATTAACCCTACAGTGTCATGCTCTCAGCGCCTTCGCATTGATCAAAGACCGTCTCCGCCTCCCGAAATTTCCTTTTCCAGGCTGTCATGCTTCTCATCACGCGGCCATGTTTTTTCCCCACGCTGTCATCTCTCCTCACACGCCCCACCTCACCGCCCCACCGGGACACTGGTTTCTCATCTGGTGCTGATTTCTTCGGGTTTATAAGGAAGTGCAGCACGCTATCTTGCTGCCGGATTATTATATGTTTTTGCTCCAATATTCTCGCACTTTGTTTMATAGTTTTCACGTTACCGACCCCGTTTTGTTTTCTCGTTTTCACGATTCTCGTCTCATGTTTTAGATTAGTCGCCTCGCTGGCGAATTTAACGGCACTGAACTCTTGCTTTCACTCCTCGACTTCGGCAACAGCAAGAACTCCTCACCATTATGCAGACCCTCGCTGATGTCACCACTTAGATGCAACAGCTCCGGTTATCCTCAATGCGCACCACAAGCCCAGAGGTTCCACGTGAGCCAAGCTTACTCACGCCCACCTATGGAGAAGAGYCAGGTACATGCAGATCGTTCCTCTCGCAGTGTTCACTGATTTTTGAGCTACAAGCCTCCACCTTTTCCTCGGAGCGATCGCGAGTGGCCTACGTCATCACCCTCCTCACCGGCAGAGCCCAGGAGTGGAGCACGGCTCTCTGGGATGCCCGCGAGGCGTTCTGCAGGGTTTGATTACGCCATTGAATTTCGGACCCCCGCCATCACCAGTGGATGGAACGACAGGGCCCTATCGGATGTCTTCCAATATGTTCAGAGGCAGTCAAAGATGAACTCGTTTCTCAGGAGCTACCTGAGAAGGCCCCTTCCTCCACGACAGAACGAGCAGGAGGAGCCCATGCAGCTAGACAGGACTCGAATTTCTAAGTAGGAGAGGTGTCGACATCGCCAGGAAAAAGCCTGTTTCTACTGTGGAGACTCTTTTTCTTAAGACATTTTCTTAAGAATAGCCCATCAAAAGGAGTCGCCCTCTAGTCAGGCTGGGAGCACTAGAGGGTGCCCCTTCAGGCAGACTCCCAGAACCACGTCCCCTACTCCCTGCTACGATAATCATCTGCGGCCAAGCTCACCAGGTCCAGGCACTCGTTGACTCCGGTTCTGACCGTACCCTGATCAGCGCCGCTACAGCTAGGTCGTTGGAGGTCCCATGTGTTCCAGTAGAACCTCCTCTCGCAGTTCAGGCCCTAGACGGAAGCCCTCTGCTAGCCATCACGCGGCAAACCTGCCCTTTCACCCTACGAATTTCCGGAAACCACTTCGAGGAGATCTGCCTGTTGGTTATTGAGAAATCCCATGCTGCTGTAGTTCTTGGTCTTYCCTGGTTAGCGCTTCATGGCCCACACATTGACTGGACTAAGCACACTATCACAGGCTGGAGCCCGTCGTGTTCCAGGTCTTGTCTTCTCTCAGCACTCTCTCTACCTGCCACTCCAGCCAAGCCTGACGATCTGCCTAACATCTCCAATGTTCCCGCCGAGTACMACGATCTCAAGCTGGTCTTCAACAAGACTTGAGCCACGTCGCTTCCTCGTCATCGGCCTTATGATTTTCCTATTGACCTCCTTCCTGGCACCGCTCCTCCAAAGGGTTGTCTCTACTCTCTGACACGCCAAGAGCAAAAAGCCATGAATGAGTACATCACAGAGGCTCTCGCTGCTGGTATCATCCGTCCCTCCTCCTCACCCACGGGAGCGGGATTTTTCTTTGTCAAAAAAAAAAAAAATGCGTCCCTTCATCCATGCATAGATTACAGAGGACTCAACGCCATAACCATGAGGAGTGCTATCCCTTACCGCTCATGTGTACGACCTTTGAACTTCTCTAGGGAGCCACCATCTTCACCAAGTTGGATTTGCGCAATGCATATCATCTCATCCGTATAAGGGAGGGAGACATAGTAGTGCCGTTCGGACTCACCAAAGCCCCTGCTGTCTTCCAGAGCCTGATAAACGACGTACTCCATGACTTCCTGAACCTCTACGTATTCATCTATCTGGACGATAATTAGATTTTTTCCCGCAACCTGGAGGAGGGAATAATCGACGTCATGTTCGCCAGGTGTTACAGAGACTTTTAGAGAACAATTTATACRTCAAGGCAGAGAAATGYGAATTTCACACGACATCGACCACCTTTCTAGGCTTCGTCATCTCTCCCTCACAAATTAGAGATGGAAGCGGCCAAGGTTCAGGTGGTTTCCAACTGGCCAACCCCAGCCTMACGACAAGACCTCCAACGATTTCATTCGAGAGTACAGCTCCGTCRCCGCTCCTTTAACGGCACTRACTTCYTCCAAGACGCGCTTCTGCTGGTACAAGGAGGCGTAGAGAGCTTTTTCCTTTCCTCAAGAGAAGGTTCACCTCAGCCCCGATTCCGGTCATCCCCGATCCGTCCCGCCAGTTCTTGGTGGAGGTAGATGCATCCAACACCAGCGTTGGAGGGATCTTGTCCCAGAGATCGCCACTAGATAACAAACTGCACCCTTGTTCATTTTTCTCCCGTAGCCTGTCCCCGGCCGAGAGGAACTACAATGTGGGTGATCGGGAACTACTAGCCATCAAGCTATCGCTAGAAGAATGGAGACACTGGCTGGACAGAGCTCCCGTTTCTAGTATGGACCAATCACAGGAACCTCTAGTACTTACATAGTGCCTTCTCGTTGTTTAGTAGCAGCCGTGGAACTGGACATCGAAGCTAAAGTTAAGCAGGCATTGACCCAGGAGCCCGGTCCAAGCAAGGTCCCCCCAGATCGCCTCTTTGTCCCTCTCTGTCTACGATTGGCTTGTCACCCAGGCTCAGCCCGAACGCGTTTTTATCATTCAACAGCACTTCTGGTGGCCCACGTTGGGAAGGGATGTTTCCAGCTTCGTGGTGGCCTGCGACGTCTGCACCCGCTGTAAACATGACAACCGTCACCCAGCCGATCTCCTCAGACCCTTACCCATACCGCATCGCCCCTGGTCTCACATTTTCACATTTCTTCACATTTTCAAATGGGAACACATGTATCATGACCATTGTTGACCGGTTCTCCAAGTCAGTGCATCTCGTTCCACTTGCCAAGCTGCCAACCGCCAAGGAAACTGCAGAGCTACTTATCCTTCACCTGTTTCGGCTCCATGGCCTTCCCACGGACAACGTGTCAGACCGAGGCACACAGTTCACCTCTCGGTTTTGGGCCTCCTTCTGCAAGCTCATTGAAGMCACTCCCAGCCTTTCGTCAGGTTTTCATCCCCAATCCAAYGGCCTAACARAGCGAAAGAACCAAGCAATGGAAGTCGCTCTCCGGTGGTTGWCCACGCACAATGCTACCACCTGGAGTAAGTTCCTCCAGTGGGTCGAATATGCTCACAACTCCCTGCCATCAACGGGGCTCACTCCATTCCAGTGCTGTCTAGGTTACCAGCCACCACTGTTTCCAACTCAAGAGAAGGAGGTAGAGGTCACCTCGGTCCAACATTTCGTTCGTCGATGCAAACGGACATGGCTACGAGCTAGAAGAAATCTGCTGCAAGCATCCAGGTTGTACAAGCGACAGACGGACCGCCACGGTCCGTTTTTGCGGATTGCGACAAAAATTATATGTTAACGAAAATGAAGACACATGTTTTCACTCACTCGCTTATCATCTGTACCGCTTTATTCTGTATTCAGGGTCGCTAAAACAGATGTTATTATTTTGTAAACCACACTTTAGTCTCGTCTTTTTCCGTGAATAATATTGCATGCTGATTTCGTTAGTCACTGTTCATTGACATCGTCTCAACTTAGGCACAGGAAAAAAGGTTGTCAACAAACATTTTCCATCATTATTTTCATAGACACTCCTTAACACTAGTTTTAGTAAATAACCATGTAGAAATACATCACTCATAGAGCCGGAATGAGGGGATAAAACTGGATAAGGGGGAATCTAGTGTTGGGGATTTTAAAGGTTAAAGTTGTGTAATGAGAGAGAGAGATGGAACGAAGAGAGGAGGATGGCTGAGTTTGTTTCGTCATGCAGTCGAACATGAAGCAACTTTGTGCTCTNACAAGCGACAGACGGACCGCCACGGTCCGTTTTTGCGGATTGCGACAAAAATTATATGTTAACGAAAATGAAGACACATGTWTTCACTCACTCGCTTATCATCTGTACCGCTTTATTCTGTATTCAGGGTCGCTAAAACAGATGTTATTATTTTGTAAACCACACTTTAGTCTCGTCTTTTTCCGTGAATAATATTGCATGCTGATTTCGTTAGTCACTGTTCATTGACATCCGTGACGTCTCGTCATCGTCTCAACTTAGGCACAGGAAAAAAGGTTGTCAACAAACATCTTCCATCATTATTTTCATAGACACTCCTTAACACTAGTTTTAGTAAATAACCATGTAGAAATACATCACTCATAGAGCCGGAATGAGGGGATAAAACTGGATAAGGGGGAATCTAGTGTTGGGGATTTTAAAGGTTAAAGTTGTGTAATGAGAGAGAGAGATGGAACGAAGAGAGGAGGATGGCTGAGTTTGTTTCGTCATGCAGTCGAACATGAAGCAACTTTGTGCTCTTGAATTCATACATCTATACACATTCACATGTTTCTTTTTTTATTATTTTTATTTTATATTTTCATTCATAAGTGTTTCATTTTTTTTGTCGTATTGCCGGCCTTGGCTGTGATCTTCAGTTCAGTCTGTACATATTGCACATATCGCGCCATTACAAAATCATCAAAGCTGATAATAAAATAGAGCCATATTTTTGAACACATACACGTTTTTTTACACCTACTGTGCGACACACACATACTATAGCCAAGCACCTTAAAATACCACACACGCATACATACAAGCCACTTCAATAGCTAATAAGCATGATAGTGACACTGATGAGAATTACTTCTTAAGTACTTAAATTATCTCCCAAATGACAAGAGTATTGCACCTTAAATTGTAAACAGTTTATATATATGTATATATTTTTTTACCTTTTCCTCACTGCAATTCTTGCTTGTTGCTTACTTGGTTTGTAATCTGTGAACTGGCTGCAGTAGAGATACCAATTTCCTTTTGGGATTAATAAAGTACTCTATTTATCGATCTATTGAAGCAATTTGATCTCCTTCAAGTAT